>VXAV01004758.1:171674-225927 GCA_013399715.1 Alectura lathami
TTAAAACTTGCTTTTGATATGTATGGAGGACCAGAAATAGTGAACTGTAACATCTCAAAATACATAGAAAGGTGGAATTCTAATTCACATGTAAATTCAGGCACTTAGATTAGACAGGCAGGATCTCTCTTCAGAAGCATTCACATCATTTTCTTATGTACGTCAGCTGAGGAAGGAAAATATGACTTTTATCTGTGTAGAGCAGTCTCACCAAGGACCAAAAATTCAGCCTCAAGTTAAGCACATTACTTACGGAGGCTGGACCCCATCCAAAATCACTTCAGTTAGTCAGGAACAGACAGCTCTAAATTAGATGAAAGTATCATTGATAAATGCCAAGTAAAGTATATCAGAGGATAAAAGTGAAATTGCTCTTACAAGGCTTCCAGGAGGTAAATGTAGGTACTACTGCAGAGAGCACACTAACACCAGCTTGCAGTCCAAAAAAACCTAACACCTTTTAGATGCCGTAGAAACATAGAGGAGAGGATGGAAACAACATGGAAAACAGAAATATTAAAATTATATAGCATACTTCCGATACTTCTTGCAGCACCAGATGCTGGGCCCCATAAAACAAGAAGACAGACTTGGTGATTGTTCACAGAAAAATGACAGAAATGGTAATGTGGTCATAAGAAGAGAAATTGGAAATACAGAGGTTTTTTCCCTTACACAAGGATGAGAGAGAGGCAAAATGAAAACATTTTACAAATTAATTTTATCATATGAAGCAGAAAAGGGAAAACAGACAGGGGCTTCCACACTGCCTCTGGAAGGAAGAACAAGGCATTCACTGAAATTAAAAGGTGGGCAAGTCAAAACTGATAGAAGGAAATACCTTTTTATATTACGTGTAATTAAGTTGTGGAACACGTTGCCAAAGGAAGTTGTTGAGACCAAAACTTATCCAGATTCATAAAGAGATTGAATATTATATCAATATCATGAATATCCAGAGTTATCATAATTAAAGAAAATAAACCTTCTGGAAAAGATATTAAACCTAGTGCTTCAGGGCTTAAGTTAATCTCTGACAATTAGCAAGCAGGATCAGGAGACCTTTGTGGAGGCAGATTATTCTGCCTCTGCCTCCTGCAGGGTTCTTCTGTCATTCTTAGCAGCATCTGGTATGGGTTATTTCAAACAGAAAAACAGCTAAAATGATTCTCTTAGTCAAGTATTTCTCTGTACTTACACTCCTCTGGAAATAATATCTACCTAGATGTGGTTGTGTATATGTGGCCCCACTCTTGTGCGAAAGCACAGGATGGGGCCACAAACTGGCCTTTGGTCACACGTGAAGCACAGCAAACACAAGATTACCCACTTGCGGGAACTGGTTTCTTTCAGATTTTGGGTTGATGTTTGCCCAGAACTTCAGAATTCGTTCTTTTTCATGAATACACAAAACAGGTGTGTAAAGGAGTTGAATTCAACAGCAAGATAATCTAGATTATTTATCAACATTTTGGCCATAAAATATCAAAATCTGTGAACAGAATGACTCAACACACAAGACATTGTAAGAAGTGTGTTTTAAACAAATATTGAAAACATGCATCTTTCCTCCATTTCTTTCCCTTTGATTTAGTTCTACTGAATCTGAACACAGAACGTGGTGGTCTTTGTCCTGTCACTGGGTTCTTAGAACACCCACAGAGACCAGCCAGGAAAGAAGGAAGTCATTGACTTCCTTCCTCAGATGGGTATCCTATGCACCATGTGCAGGTTGAATTTAAAAACCATCAGCAGTGAACTCCTCTAATCTAGGGTTGGCAACAGGGATCTGCCATTACCAAGGTTTGTGAGGACATCCTACAGAGGACTGTCAATCAATGGCAAAACACATCTTCTGCGCTCTTCGCATAGCCCAAATTGGGAGAGGGTGGGGGTGGTTTTGGAATTAATCCAGACATAGTTTTTACCTCTTTCTGAACTAACAATAATTGACCTAGTTTTACTCCAAACAATAACTGACCATTGCAAACAGCAAGAGGCATTTAAAATCTGCTTTTTCATCTCACCCACCCACACACCAGAACACTTTCTTTCTTTGGAGATTAAGTTGCTTCAGTATAAAGAATTCACACTAGCTTTAGTTTTGGAAATCTGATCCTACATTTTTTTCCCATGAAGAATAATTCCTTGATCTGTTATCTCTGGCACTTTTCCTAATCCTTACAAACACTCATTATCTGTTTTGTTTGGTTGGTTTTTAAGCTACAGTTGGAGATACTACTGGCAAGTACTTGCAAATATACAGTAGCCTAGGTAACTCCTTCTTTTGCATTTACCTTCATCCACGTGGTTATATTAAGCTACTTCTATCAGTCTGGGTGGAATATGATAAAGTTCATAACTAGATCTTTACTCTATTTGACCTTCTTAAAACTGATTCCTTTAAAAAGCTGTATCTGCAGATATAAATTAGAAACATTGCAGACAAAGAATTTTACCCCTTTTGCTGTTATTTTTGCCCTTGTCTAGGTGAATCTAAAGATATTGTTCTGCCAAGCTTTATCCTCATGTGCAATATTTTTAATTATTTCATTTTAAATGCATCCCCACAATCACAGCTAGTTTGAAAATTCTTGCTGTTCCCTCATCAGTCTCTGTAAAATATGCACTCTTTCAAAGATTTTGGATCAAAAAACACAGGTTTCCTACAGTAGTGTTGCAACTGCAATGCATTGTAAACTTTAATTTGCTTAGTCAACTTCTAATGTCTTCTTTAAGTTTATATAAGCTACAACAGTTTGGATTTCTGTTTACTCCTGAATCTTCAGATTTTTTCTCTTTTATTCTCAGCTTTTCTTCAACTCCTCCACCCTTACATACCTCATTGGAACAAGGAGAGATGAGGCAAACAGCATGTGATAATGAAGAGAACATTTTCTGCACTTATTTATGTCACCCAGATGGAGAAATGGAGAATAATGTGAGTGAAACTATGATGTTTGGAGTGATAAATAACAGCAAGAGTAATAGTAATGCAATTCTACAGCTGAATATGTATATGAACATAGACTTTTGCAACTGCCTTTAATGTATGAATTATTATGCATTTATACAAACTCCCTTGCAAGCCCCCAGCCTGCTTGATCTGACCCAAGCATTACTGTCAAATAATGCAAAATTTTAGACTGTAGTGAATTTTTATATGTGACTCATAACCCACTGAATATAGGGGTGTTTTTAATGGGAATGCTGACATGATCTCATCTATTCTAGCTCAGACAGTGTTACTCAGCTTCTTGCACATAAAACTCATTTAAATGCAGTGATGACAAGAGCTTTTTTTTTTCACAAGTTCTATAAAGTTCAGTTCAAACAAATACCTGTTATCAGGCTCTTCAAGAAAAGGAATGTGGGAGGGGGGTTGTTTTAATGTTTTCCTTAGTTTTGAAGTGGTTGAATGGTTCATCAACCCACTGAGTAGTTTCCTTAGTCTTTTTCTTTTTAATTAATAGACTTGTGAACAACCACAACTGCTTTGTGGGACATCAGAAACACTAAACAGATGACTAGCTTGTAGTGAGCAGTCTACTCCATACAGCCTGCCTTAATTTGAGCCATACCTGATGAAAAATATAAGCGTGGTAAGTATGCAGCCTATTGTATAGTTTTGTGTCTGCTTTAAGTTAAAACAAGTCCCTGGTGAGCAGAAAGTAACATTCATAAAACTGAAAGCAAATCACCACCTGTTAGTATGATTTTGAGCCGAGGTGGGAACGTGCATTTTCAGCCAGGTTAGTGTCACAGTGCTGGTGCTGATGGCAATCATGACTGCAGGACAGAATGGCCATTACAAGTGACAGCTCCCTGGACTAAATCATTTTGCAATGGCATTAGCGCCTGATGGCAGGAAAGATAGCATGTGTTATTGTTGTGCTTTTTCTGTCCTGCTTCTGGATAGGAACCATCTACTGAAGGTTCATTAGAAACCAGCCTCAAGGCAAGCCTGCTCTGTAAACTACAGCTGTCTAATTGGTTTTGCTTGTGTGCACTGTCTTTGCTTTTATAATAGGGAAAAGCAACACAGGCTTTCTAATTAGATTGTTAAACATAATAGCAGAATGGCACAGTGGTAAAGAATTTGCTCTACTCTTTGTAATTCCAGAATAAGGCATAGCAAAGATTCAGGATTTTTTCCAGCCCATTTCCCCCATCATCATATCCAATGGTAATGAGACTGGGTGTTTTTTTGTTTTGTTTTGTTTTGTTTTGCTTTGCTTTGCTTTCCTTAAATTAATACAAAAGATTGTAGGCCTTGATGAAATCCAAAATAAATGTCAAAACAGAATTACAGGAACAAACACATATCTCCCTTTATTCTGTTGTCTCTGCTTTCATTTGTTTCAATGCTGCGGCTATGCACTAATTGCTGCGTTTGTTGTCAGTGAACACAGGAAAAAAACATAGGGGTGGAAGACGAACTCCCTTCTCCACCTGGAGGTGGTCCCTCTCAGCTAGGGCTTAAACGCACTGGTTCTGTGGGGAAAGGTACAAAATCACCATTTGCTGTGCTTGTTTTGTGTATTAAGAAAGGAATTTTGCCTCTCAGTTCAGCATCTTTTGTAGGCTCTAAATTGATTCGGAAGAAAAATAGAAAGCTCCATGTATCCCATGTTCTTCCCAATGCCTTAGATTCAAAGTTCGTATTTCTTTTATAGGCTCTTGCTGTTTTTCACATAATGCTTTCTCCATCAGCATGCTGAGCATATTCTGAAGATGCAGAGAGGCCTCTGTTCTCTTTTGCCTTCTATAGAGTAATTCAATGCAAAGCCTCACAAATACAATGTGTATACTTGGGAGGATTCCTACCACAGCTATCACTTTTCCCTCTCTATCAGTCATGTACTCTTTCCTCATTAGGAGCCTATCCTGATGCAGAGTCTCCTCAGGATAAATGGAGAATGGCTTGGCAGAATAACCAAAGGTGAACCTCCCCATAAATGCCCTGTTTGAAAAGGCACATTTTTCATACCCATGCAAAATAGTCACTTTTCTGGAACAGCACAGAAAATGACGTTTGAGGGGTGTGAAAGACATCACCAAAAAAAATAGCAAACTATTAAATGTTCAACTGTAGTAAATAACAGCAAGACGAGCCAGCTGTGCAAGTTTCATGTGGGTGTCTCTAAGGAAAAAGAGAATGAGTAACAGAAGTTAACTGCACTGCACTGAGCTGGTAGCATGTATTGCTCTTGACTGCTTTAATTCTTCTGAGTCAAAATGAATTTCTAAACAGTGGCACTTGCTTATATTCTAAGGTTGCATCTTGCTCCACAGAACATCAGAATTAGAGGTACGAAAGGGAGAGGCTGAACTTTGGCTTGCAGTGCCTTTGTATTATGTCATGGTCATAAAGTTTTTACTTCTCTCTTACTTATGAAACATGAGTTTATATCATATATTTCTTCTAGCTCCTAAGAAACCATAATGTTTAGATAATAACTGTAAACAGCAAATTCTGGAGAGAAAGCTTTTGATTATAACAGTAGATGACCCTAAAAAGCAAGTAAAAGAATATCTCTGCATATGGATATGACATCTAGATATTTCTGGAGAAATGTATAGCCATTTAGTGATTGTTGTTTCTTCACCTCATGCAATAATTATACAGACATCATTTTAATAGGTAGACTCATGTCTGTCACAATTATATTCATTGCATCTATATTCACTAGATCTCACCAGAATGGTAGCACCTGATTCCGAAAATTAAATTTTCAAATCTTCATTCGGTCCCTCCGCCATAATAAGGACAAGGGGCAATGGGCACAAACTGCAACACAGGAAGTTCCATATGAACACAAAAAAGAACTTCTTTACTTTGAGGATGACAGAGAACTGGAACAGGCTGCCCAAAGAGGCTGTGGAGTCTCTCTCTCTGGAGATATTCAAACTTTTCCTGGATGCTTTCCTGTGCAACCTACTCTAGGGAACCTGCTTGTGCAAGGGGTTGGACTGGATGACCTCCAGAGGTCCCTTCCAACACCTGTGATTCTGAGATAACATGCATTTGAAGAGACCTGAGGGGGATTGTGTGATGGATTTTGTTCTTACATGAGGTTGCTCAAGGCATTTTCATGTCAAGTTTTGAGTATCTCTGAGGACTGACTTTTCACAACCTCTCAGGGCAACTTTTGACAGCGCTAGACAACCTTCATTGTGAATTTTTACCTGATATCCAGTAGAAATTTTCCCGTGTTGCATTTTGTGTCTATTCCTTCTCATGCTTTTGCTGTGCACCTTCAAGAAAAGACACCAGTAAGACCTGTTATTTGCTTTTTCTCTTTCAGACTGAAAAAATCAAGCTTTCTCAGCCTTCTACAAAAGTACTTAGCAGCTAATCATCTCAGTGACTCTTGATGATATATTGGACTCATTGCAGTTATTGGAATTATTCTTACCTTGGAAATCCCAAAATTAGACATGGGTTTTCATACATTGTCTCAGAAATGAAGAACAAAGAACAGTTTACTCACTCAGTTTGGAGACTATGATTTCAATAATTTGAGTCGTCCACCAGGAATACCATGTTTTCTCTGCAAAGCTGCCTCCTCCCCAGCCTGTCTAGTTGCATGGGTTTTTCCAAACCACATTGTAGGAGTTTGCATATACCTTTGTTGAATTCCATGAGCTTTCTGTAAACCTGGTTCTCCAGTGTACTGAGATCTTCAGAGTGTGTTTCTTCCTTTTTCTAGCTGCTGCTTGCAAGAAAGAAACTTGCCCACTCACTACTAGTTGCCAAAACTGCTAGGGGGAATATTCTATTAAAAATAAGTGAAAAGTTTTCTTTTTAGAGTCAATTAGTAACTTTCAATAAAATTCAGTAAGACCTCTAGGCTGGAAGCTCTTTTACATCTGAAGCACAACATCAGAATGAATGAGATAGGAAGCAGGAGAAGTTACGATGCCTGTATGCTGCACTTGATCTATAGCACCTGGGAAGAATGTTCTGCTGGCACCATACACACTGGGCAGAGAGAGGGCAGAAAAATGAGAATGCTTCTTGAGCTGACTAACGTGGAGACACTTACAGCCTAGGACCTGTGCTAATGCTTTTGTGCAACAATGTACTTGAGCTGTTAAACATTGCTAGATAGGAGTAGAGAAGGTGGTGCCCATTTTCAAACCATTGGCTGCTACTGAAGAATTCTAGTTCTTTGCCAAAGACTATCACAGTCTGAAGCAGTCTGATTTGAGTATTTCTCATGGAAGATGAATTTGGTTTAATAAATAAACAAATGTGCTCTGCTTATTTACACAAGAACTTCTCTCAACATTTGAATGAAAATTAAAGAGAGAGAGAGAGAGAGAAAGACAAATATCAGGAACAATATGTGTCAGTATATCCACGCCTCAAACAAAAACGTAAGTAGCTCATTTGATGGTTTGGGGGACTGTTGGCCAGGACCTGCCAGCAACATGCTTGTTCATTGGAAAGGGCCAATTCTCAAAGCTCAAGACTATTTTTTGCGTCATTATCTGTTTTAGCAAAACTCTTTGAGAACATCTATACTTAATGAGACAGCAGGTGAGAGATAACCTGATAATGCAGTGAGCAAATACTTTTCCACAGGTAAGAGGCCCATCCAGAAGGCACTACTCAGTCTTGATTCAGCTTCTTCCTTCCCAGTCCAATGATTTGAAGAGAAACAGGGCCAAAAGCAGACACAAACCCAGTTGTTAGAGCACTCACCTATATTAAGTAGTCTTGATTCCTCACTGTGAATCAAGCCAGGCAAGGCTTGGCTCTCCCCCAAACACTCTTCTGCAAATGCTTTAGCCAGAAGCCTACTGTTCTGGGTAAGACTCTCACAAATCCCAGAATTTCAAAGAATGTTTCTACTTTATTCATAAATTAAATGTAACCTTTTTTTTTTTTCTGGCTAGACTGAGACACAGGTTCTGCCAAATATATAGAAGGCAAGAACGTTGGTAATCATCTTAACCCCAAGCATTCTCTTTTAGTCCATGGAAAGAATTAGGCTTTACTGGGGAGTGATACATCTGGTCTTTCTTAGATGCCTTGGGCGAGATTTATCAGATGCACTTACATCCAGGCTGGTCTCTCAAGTCTGTCTTTAGAGTCAATGGACCAAAAAAAAGGCAAGTCTAGAGTATGATTTGTCTATTTCTAAGGTAAACTTCTAAAATAATCTAGAAGTCTATCTTTCTTGACATTGACTATAAGGAAAACCCAGGAAGATAACTCAGGGTAAAACATCTTTCTCATAGATATCTGTCACTGGATGCTCTCTGGATGTTATGAACCCTATCTCAAGAGGAAAAGTTTGTACTTGTTCAAATTTGGAGTTATGGATCATGTCCAACTTTAATACAAAGGTGCGTGGGGAGATTTGAGAGAAATTGGTGGTTGTTTTCTTATACATGCTATAGGTTTTTGTAGGCTTTGGGAGAAAACTTGTACTGTTTTGTTTCTTATGTGCTGAAACACGTTTTTATGTTGTCAAAAATTAACTAATTAGTACAACATGGTCAGATCAAAAGGGTGTTCTGTGTCATAGCTAATTAGAAAGTTACCGCAGGTATGATGACTAGTGAGTCCTGCTAGTCTGATACCTACTGTAGCTAAGCATATGGATTCAGTGTGAAATGTAATACACTCACATTGTGTTTTAACTCAAGTTGTCATAAGTTGTTAATTTAAGAACTGAATATATATTTACCACTCCTGTTCTCCCAGTTACTAGTAACATAAAAATGAACAATTGGCTTCTATTCTAAGCAAGAACAGCAAGACACCTGGCTGGTGATCTCTCAGAGATCGGTTACAAAGGAAACATATGCAATAAAAAGTTTTATGCTGATCTTATACACAGCTTTACTAGAAAGTACTCTCTTCATATCTCTCTCTTTCTTTCTTTCTTTCTCTGTTTCTTTCTTTCCTTCTCTCTGTTTCTTTCTCTCTTTCTCTCTTTCCTTCTTTCTTTCTTTCTTTCTTCCTTCCTTCCTTCCTTCCTTCCTTTTTCTTTCTTTCTTTCTTTCTTTCTTTCTTTCTTTCTTTCTTTCTTTCTTTCTTTCTTTCTTTCTTTCTCCCTTCCTTGCTTCCTTCCTTTTATTCTCTCTTTCTTTTTCTTCTCTTTCTTCTCTCTATCATATTTGGCATATTTAGGACATCCATCTATGTATCGTCTAGGAACTATTATCTTTGTAATGCAGAAAACACACAAGATGATTGATTTAAAGAACCATTTCTTCTGGCATTATTCATAGTTTTGAAAAGCTGTAAGCAAGAACATTCTATTACTCTGATGCAAAAGAAAAACTAGTCATTCTGTGCCAATGACTCACAACTGATGCTTTGAAATATATAAGCTGAAATTTTCACCCCCCAAATTAGCCTTTGTATCTTGCTGTGATCTACCCACCTTCCATCTTACCCACAGACATTATCTGAATGGAATACTGCTCCTACAAGCTTCCCTGTATACATATTTGAATGCACACACTGTGAAATACAGATTTAGACCTATGATTTGGATATTCCAATTTCAGAGAGTGAACTACAGTCGCCTGATGATCAGAGGTGAGAAGTACCGTTAATTCCCACAGCTTTTGTTAACAACTTCTTATGCTGATTGTTTCACAGTAATGCTACCAAACACCATGGGAAACAGAGGCAACTTAGAAGATTTGATCAGCAACAACCGTGAGTCCCCCTACCACATATATCAAGCTTGGCATAACTTTGAACTATTCAAGATGAGAACATTACACATGGTCTTTCATAGGCTGTCATGTATCTCGTCTTGTTTTATCTTGTCTCACTGGGCAAAATCAGTCTTTGATATCAGCTGGACCTGTTTGTTTACAGCTTTTCCTTTGTCTTCCTTCTTCTTTTCCAAAGTTCTAAGTCTTTTCTTTCTTCCATGCTAACATTAAAAAAAAATCCACCTTTTTTTAGTGGTAGGGACATGTACCTTAAAACTTTCTTTTCTTCCATCTTCCTCTTAGATACGAATCCTTCTATCATTTGGTCTTGACACTGACCTTAACATCTTCCAAAAGATTTGGACTCTCTTTTCACCCTTGCTCCAGTAAGGATTCCAGCTAAAATTGTTTGGGAATATTCCATTACATATTTTTTCTGTCTGAAACAGAGATAACAAATCCAAAGATATTCATCAGAATGTCTCTGTAGAGATTACATGCAGCAGACTCATGGCAGCATGGCACAGGGTGTTACTCTTTGTCAGCTGAACTGGGGAAAAATATCTGAGTGAGTTTGAATTTTGAAGGTCACTAGCGCCAAAGTAAGGCAACTTGCTTAAATGTCTTATCTTAATCTGCAATGAAATTCAAATCACCTTACATTTGCTAATAATTTGCTGTGCTGCTCAGATTTGACCGTATGCCAAACTATTTTCATGAAGGAAATCTTCTGAAGGCCAGGAATGAATTTCTGGTCAAAATAAGAGATTGAAGAAAAAGCCACTCTCCAATTACCACAGCTTAGTGGTTAGGGCACTTGTCTACACTACAACAGATCACTACCAAGTCTCAGGCTGAATTTCTTTCTTTCTCTGTTTTAGACTGAAAGATGTGAAAGGTCTTATTTCTGTTTGACTCTGTGACTGAGCTATTTGGAAAATCATTACATTACTCAGAGTAGGAATGCTTGTAGCCCCTTGCATACTTTTTGCATTTTTTTTAATTTGCATTTTAAAACTTCATGTACATACTTATTTTTTGAACTATTTCCTATTTGTGACTTGTTTTGTCAATTTTTAACATGTAGTGTAACAGCTGTCCTTATTCTGGCTTCACAGGTAAGCTTGTTGCATTCCTATCTTCTCTAGTGCGAGTATGATAGATGTTCAGAGACTTTGTATTTCACCTTTCTCTGTATATCCTTTAGATTTCTTCTTTCAGTTCATGGCTGGGTTTTAACTGAGGCCCACGGTGCACAGGTAAATTGACTTGGAGGCTTTGCTTGCTTGTTTGCTTGATTTTTTAAGAAATAAACCACAGAGATTTCAAAGGAAACTCTCACAGGAAAAAAAAAAAAAAAAAAAAAAAAAAAAANGAGGACTCAACACTGCCAGAGGTACAGCTCTGAAGGGTATCTGAACCATGATTTGCCTTGGAGAGAAAGCTCAAAGATGTTGCCCCAGATCACGGTGTAAGAAAGCTGAACAAATGTCATAGCCCTCTGCAGAAAGTGTAACCTTTCAAACTCCTGTCAATTTGATAAGCAGTGAAATTTATTTTGAAATCATAAGAGGATTTTTTATTATTAGAGTGAGCTCAGTTCTGCCCTCTGATACTCTAGGGATGTAATGTTTCTCTGCAGGGAAAAAATAGCAAGATGACATCTTTTCTAGTGAATATGCAGTGTGAGAAAGTATGCAGACATTCGCTATCCAGATTTATAGCTGTAACTCAGTATTATCAACTTCATCATATAATCATAGTCTTTATTGCCTCTAGAGAAAGAAGTTACTCGCGCTTTTTAACTTCAGCATGGACAAATAATGGTTGAAACTAATGGGCTAACTTTTACAGTCAGCTCTTTCATATCTGATTGACCAGGGTAAGAATTGGTCCATTTGGCCCCATTCATTTTACCTGTTTTAACCACTTCAGAGGCAGGTGGTCACATAAGGGTAGGCACACACCTGCTTCTAGAACCCAGCATACATGGTACCTCCTAGTGCCCCACCATGAGCTGCGTACTCTGGAGTTCATGTGTATTTCTTTCTACGCACTACTTGCCAGTAATGGGGCAAAGGGACTGTATGTACACTGATGAGATGCCACTGTCTGCTTGCACTGTGTCAATAAAGACACTTAAAGAAGAGAGATTTAAAGGACATTGCTTGCTGCCACACCTCCCAAGGCAGAAGAGGTCGAGGAAGTAAGAAAAAGGTGATGGGCACCAGCGCATGTACAAGACCTCAGGGCATGAAGCTGAAGGTTGTGTCTTCTCCGAGGAAAACGAGGGACACTACACACAGAAAAGGACATAGGGAAGGCTCATAGGAGTGTCAGGTTCCTGAGGTGCCAAAAGCTATAATGGCCCTGATGGCTTCTCTCGGGCTCCCCTCTGCCTGCCCAGGACCCAGAGACCAGGACCCCACACCAGCCCTGAGGCTGCAGCAAGGCCTGGCTCCAGCTCTCCACAGCCCTGCCTTGCCTAGACAGAGTCCTTGCTGAGCCAGACCCACTTGCAGGCCCATATCCTGGACCTATCACCTGGGAGGTGCCAGTGCCTGAGGCCATGGCTGCCCACAGTTGCCCTGCTCCTGGCTGTAACAGTGGGATGGGCCCTGGCTGCCACACCCTGCCCTGATGCCATGGGGAGCCCCCACAGCCACACACGTCTGGAGCACCAGCCCTTGTGGTGTTTTGCTCATTTCCCAGGCTTCACCTCATCTCCTGCAGTGGCCTTCATGGGGTAAAAAGGCCTTTCCGCCTGTTTTGAGGTGCTCTGGTATGATTTCCACTGCATAACAGAGAGAAGAAAATGAATATTCTCCTCCACGAACTCTTGCACTGTTTATACTTAATGTCAGCCTCACATTACTTACTACCGCTAAATGATCAAAAGCCTTGGGAGTAGGAAGCATCAGGAATGGAAAGAGGCTTGTGCTTCTCTCTGGGCTTCTATGCCTGGAGGGCTCCTCTGCCTGCTGGCGATGGAGGAGGCCGGGAAAAGGCTGAACCAACAAAATCCTTCCCCAGGCAAGGAAGGGAGCAGGAGCAGATCATCATTCAGTGCCATAATGCATCCTCCGACCTCCTTTGCACAGAGCCGATGCTGCCATCCTACATTCTGTGGTGATTTCTCATTTCCATTGTTTTTATAGAAAAATACACAAATGCTGATTCATACAGCTCATTATGAAGTATCACTTAGCAATCTATTCTCATATAAAGTTTTCTTCCCCATGTGCAAGCTGTTAAATATGATTATTTGAGATAGTTAACTTGAGTCATTAAATATTCCTGTCATACACTCTTGGAGAGGCTTGTTTTCCTGAGGCCAATGACAACACATCAGAATTTGTAGAATATGCTACATATATTCTTGGCAAATGGGACTGTGGGGATGAAATTACAGTGTAGTAATTCATTTCTGTTTTCCCTCTTGTTTTAATGATAGTACTAAAGAAATTACAAAGGAAATCTGACTTTAAGTAAGCATTTTAATCAGGTGTTTCACAATGATACTTCAATACTTTCATTTCACCTTTCACAATGTATTTCCCTTAGGATTATATTTTTGCATGTGTGCACACAAGTGTGCGTGTGTTGCAGGGAGAAGCCCATGGGGATATCCTTTAGTGCTTTAGACTGGGATTTATCAAAGTGAATATTTGCCAAGGAATCTCAGTCTTTTGTGACTGAAATGAAACTTGACGCTCCTTGTTTTCATTTTACCAAATTTCATCATTTGTTACCATCGTTCATAATATCTGTTAATACAGGAACAAGAGGAGTATGTCACAGGAGGAATGTTTCTATTGCAAAATCTTTTGGAAAATATTCAAAACATTTTTACTTTTGTGAAACTTTTCTGAAAACAGCAGTAATTTCCAAAAGGTAGAGTAGGACCTAGTGTAATAACCAAGCCAGTTCTGAATGCTACGAGAATACCAGAGGTCTAAAGACAAGTAACCAAGTTCTCATTCCACAACAAGCAGAGTACCTCCAAAGCAATTGTGCTACAGAAAAGTTTCTGAATTTCTCCTACTTGTATTAGTAGGAAATTACGTTGACGAGAATGAATCTAAGAAAGGTTGGTCATCAACACAAAATCCAGAATTTTTCTCTAGATGTTGCCACTTCCTTTTCTACATAAAGTTAAGAGTTTTCTGCTTTCTAACAGAAAAATATTTTATCCACTAACGCACATTAAAAGCTCCAACTGGTCATCACACCTCTATATTTTTGGTTGTGTGCATATTTACCTTCTATGTGTCTATCTTATGCCTTAGTAGCAAGTGGTTTTCTTGATTCCCCCAGCTCACTACTCATCTCCTAGCTTAGTACTTGGGTTTTGAACAAAAAAATAAACCCACTTAAACACCAAATGTTTATTTTCCAGTACACAGAGGCATTTGCTCCTATATTATCTTCAGTTTCAGTAACATCCATCAAAGATAAATCAGAAGGCCATGCTGCTGCTGCAGATTGCTCTGCTACTCCAGGCTGCGCTCCGGTTACTGGATACAGGGACATGGTATCACAGTCCAGCAAAACAACATCTGCTAGAGTGATTAGAATTACGTCAATGCTGGTGGTTAGTTGAAGAAATGTTTTAAACCACTTTGAAGATGAAAAGTCATACATAAATGATAATTGTATGCAAAATTGTCACAAAACACAGAGATTCCATCTTTATACATTCTCTTTCTACTAAATACCTTATCAAAATCTCCAAGACTGTTTAGAAATGTAGAGCTAAATTTGTCTTTTTTGCAAAAACAGATGAAGATAAACCAGTGAAATTCTGAAATTGACCATTTCAGCTTACTGAGCTTGGTTCAGATGGCAAGGGGTACATTTGTACAGCCACGTGCCTATGATCATTAGTTTGTGCATATTTGGTTCCCACAGAATACCACAGTGTGTATCTAGGGACTTTGAAGGCAAATAAAATGTAACCAGCTCTTTGGAGGTCACATGATACGCCTTCTGCCCTTAATGTTATGTAAATATATAGCTGGACCAGGCGAAGGATCCTGTATCTGAACTTTGCAAACATCCAGAATGCAGCTCAAAGTCCTTATGCCCTGGCAGATGTAAAGCACGACCACCCAGGCACCGAGGACAAAGCGCGCTGAGGAGCAGCTACAAATGCAGGTTCCAGCTGGAGAACTAGCCAAACTCATCTGTGGAGAAGGAACCATTCTGAGAACAATTTCATTATGGAGCCACTGAAGTCCAGAAACAGCAGTTAGCAACAGCTGCCCAAAAAGGCAGAATAACCCTCCCATCTGCTGTGAAGCTCAGATGATGTGCTTCCAGATGATGTGTGTGTGTGAATGTATGCACACAATATTGCATTAGCTGTTCTAGTGACTGAGGGAGGGATGCCTGAAGTTATGTTTTATTATCCTCTTATATATTAAAAAAAAAAATCAGAAAGGGAAGTGGCCCTGTGTATGATATTGTTATAGCAGAACAAATCCACTCTTAGCACAGTAACAGACTAGACGAAGTAAGGAAATTTTTCTAACTGCTATTTTCATCATCAGACGAGCACAGGTTACCATCTACTGAGCACAAAACGTAATAATTTCGTCGTTCAGTGCCCTGGACCAAAGCCCTAATCTTTCTTCACTTCTCACTCTAGTAAATGTCTGTTATATTTAATCTTCCCCTCACGTGGGTCAATCTCCCTGTCAAGATGCTAATTTAGGATTTAGGACTCCTGGATTTGCAAGGAGTGACAAGGAAAAGGAAGTCTATGGCATTGTTTGGAAGAAAAACCTTGCAATTTCTTGACTTCTATTATTTACTTCTGGTCAAATCTTTATCTCCTCCAGTCAGCGATCAGGCTTTACCATTTGTCTAGTCCTATATTTAGTATTCTAAAATGCAGGAGTTTATTATAAATTAACTGTCTTAGATGGGGGAAAGACTGGCGTCTCCAGAGGATGACGTGTTCTGCCTATTGAAATAATGTTCCTTTAAGTGAGATGAACACCTAGTTAAGGTGCCTTTTTGACTCTTCTGTAGAAGAGATTTAGAAGACTTTAACGAGACATGCCTAACATCAAATGAGATGAACAGTACCCTCCCAAATTCATGTTCAATGTAAGAAAAGTTTCATACTTTGCAAGTTTATGCTGACCAAGTAATTCCTCGGACAATGCCCCTTTTGCTTATTCCAAAATACACTGATGTCTGAATTATTCATTTTGTTGCACTTTATGAACATTTACAGCTGATATGTTCTGAAGGAAACAAATAACAGTTTGTTTGACACGAATGCGGGCATGCCTGCCAGCTCCAATACCAGTTGTACAGAAAAAAAAAAGAAAAAAAACTTTCCCCTTTGGGATACTGATAAGGAAAATATAGAAAGAATTTTTTCTTTCTAGAAAATATTTTTCTGCTGAAGGGTAGTATCAAGTGCATAAACAATTCACTTTGCAGAGGACCATACAATTGCTGTAGTGAAAATATATTTAACAAATTGTGCAATAATGGCAGGTATTTTTGCTCTAAATTTTTGTTGATATTAAAAAAATTTTCTTTTGATAATTTTTATATTAGAAAACATTTTGTCAGGAAAAAAAGAGACAGCAATTTTTTTTTAATTGTTGAACTGAATAAGAAATTTGTAGAATTATATCTAACAGCTCAAAAAATGTTAGCAATTTGATACTAGTGAGGGAGATGAAAATCTGTGTCAAAATTTCTCACAAGAATATTTTGTTCAAGGTCCTTTAAAAAAGCTATGAAAATGGTTACAAAAATTTCAGGCAGATCTGTGCAGTCAGGATGACTGATGTCTTTTGTGTTGAAATGGCTGATTTTTACCCAGTATCGCAGCACTGCCATCTGGGATTATTATTCCGTAAGATCCCTGCACAATGACAAATGTAAGAGCAGGTTCCCAGGCCAAAAAGCAGCAATGTGCCTCCACAGCCCATGGAGACAGCCTGAACAAACACTCTTACCCTGCAGGACATCTTTCTACATGGCCTAGTTACTACTGAAAAAGGAATAAGCAATCTCGTGCCTGTGGTAAAATGAGTCTGGAGCCCAGAAATTTGCAGTTATCACAGAGCAGCTAACCCACAGCGTTTTTTTAAGGCTTGGTAGGAGGTGTTCTTTCTTCTCGGTTCACAAGGAGGTTATAAATTGCCACAAAATGATATAAAGGCACATAGACCATGCACGTTGCTTATCACAACTCAGAGTGCCATTTGTATCTATAGCTTCATCAAGGATGCTCATGAGGGCTGATACTAAGACCAAACTCAAACTCTGCTGTCTGAGTTCAATGTTCAATCTTAGAGCAAGCTAACTAAAGGAGCCTTCAATGCACGTCTCCTGAGGGCCTTGTAACAAGAATGCTTTGCAAATAATGCTGTCATTACAGGATTCAAGCTGGACAGGTATAAAACCCCTCCAGGTCAGTGGAAGAAATATCTTTTCTTGCCTGATGTCAGTCAGGCACTCCTTGAGAGCAGAAAGCTGCCCTTGCAACCCATGAAGGAACGTTTTCTTGCAGTATTCTAAGTGGCATCCCCCCATCCAGGTCACAAAATGAGGGTTAGCTCTTCCTTCTTCTAGGGCAGAAGGCATTTGTATGGTTCCCAGAAGATTTTCAAGCACTTGACCTGGGATCATTCCCTTCCTCCGTCTTAGAATCATTCAGATGATTCTAAGCATCTGCATAGATGAGCAGGTGGATATGTCAGTCCTGCAGGATGAGGACCACCTATTCCAGCTTTCAGTGAGAGCTAGTATAAATTTTGCTCCACACGGCAGCAGCTTGTGATCCCTATGCTCCAGCTACCTCATTGGAAGAAAACTGAAGGGTCCCTACAGTGTCCTCTGCAAAGTGCTGAATACACTACACAGTTGCCAGCCCTGCACGCTCTGAGCTCAGAGACATCAGCCTCCTGCTTTGAGATGGATGTTTGAGCTACTCCCAAAGCATTAAGGCACTGTGAAGGGTCTGGAATCTACTGATGAGAGATACCAGAAGCTGTGTTTCCTTTGACAGTGAACTGTCCCAGCAGTAAGGCTGCTTGATGATTTGCTCTAGAACTGTTTTTTTACTAAATACATTATTTTGTCTGAACAAGGCAGCATTAAAAAAAAAAAAAAAAAAAAAAAAAAAAAAAANNAAAAAAAAAAAAAAAACTTGAACATTTGAAATGAAATTTACCCCAAATTTTCAAATATTAGATTGTATAATCCAACAAAATCTTACAATTTTCTGAATACATCAGTGAAAATAAGATAATCTTTACTTTGAGATATGAGAGTAGAAAATGCAGCCCGAAGTAGAAGTAAATATGCACATTACATGACTTCTCTGGAAAATGAGCTACCAGGAAGAAAAGCTACTTATGAGCCACAAAGTCCCTGCTTAAACATTCTCTGGGTGTTTAGACAGAAGACCTTCAGGGCTTGGCTTTGGAACATACACACCTCGAGTAAGGAGGAAAAAGAGTCAGGAGAAAACACGAGTTTAATGTAAATAATTATATTCAGTCTGCCATGATTGAACATTACAATGTGAAAGGCTTTCTTTAAGCAGAAAGTCGCTACCTGGTACCTTGTAGATCCTGACCCAAGGGAATACAGCCCCCCTTCCACCTAACAACATCTCTGCCGTCAATGGCTCTGTATGAAGACAGAGAGCCTCCTGCACATCTCCTGTTGCACAGCAGGGAACATTCAGGACTTGCACACAAGAAGGGATGATTTCTGTTCCAGGACCATGATCCTTTTTCAGCTGGCTATTGTGCTGATAGCCACATATGCTTTGTAATCAAAGCATGCTGGAAAGTTTCCCCAGTTTGATTATCCCTTCCAGAGTTGGTGAGAGCGTGCATCTTGTTTTTTTACCAAATAATCTTGTTTAATCAGGACTAAGTAAACATAACACACACTAATAATAAAATCACTGGAAATTCTCTACTTAATCTCTCTGATTTTCTTTAAAGAGTTCAAACACAGACAAGCATGATCTCTAATCTTATGATCAACAAAGTTACATCACCAGCAGCCTCTGTTTTATCTGTTTACAGATCAGGCTAATGTTGTTAAAGGGTGGTGACATTAACTGTTACTGTATCAGTAGACAGTGCAATTGCATTAGTGAGGACGAACTTTGCTGTCACTTCTGGGTGCAATTCCTTACAGGAAACTCCAGAGATTATTTTTAATACAGTGAAACATGGCTGTGGCTGCGAGGTACTGGCCTGAGTGTGGAGCAGTAGATCACAGAGTTTCCATTGAAGAAGCTGTAGGAGCCTTTGACAAAACCTCCAGCCCTGCAGCCTCAGCTGCAATCCTTTATGCCAGCAGAACATGCCCTTCCTCTGCCAGGCAACCCCAGCTAAGTGATATGGAGAGAGGTAAAAAAGTAACAAGCTCGGTCTGCTCCCCATTCCTCTGACATGTTGTCCCTCCAGGTAGAACTTGTCCCTCCTCCCTCACACTCCGCCTGATCTCAGGGTGAAGCTGGGTGCAGGTAGTGCAGGAGCCAACCTCCAGCCCCTGGAGATGGCACCCCAAGATGGGAGCTGTCTCAGCAGGCAGGGTCTGCAGCAGGACCGCAGCATCACCCTCCCAGCCCCCTCCCCAGGCTGTGTCCTGGAAAGAGCCGCAGCTGATTATCATCACGCCTCCCACGTACAAGGGATGTGCTGGAAGGAACATTACTCCAAAGAGCCTCCCACAGCTCCTTGCTTGAAGTTAAAAGCCTGATCTAACCCTTAACAAACAAGAATAAAAGTGCTAAGAAAGGAATTTTAATTGGCCAGCACTGTAAATGCTTTGAAGATGCTGTGTCATTATTGACTAACTTTCAGCACACCTGAGCCAGCCAGAGGGCAGTGATGTTGGTTTTGAACCTGGGATATTACTATTATTTTGCCCTGGCACCATACTGTCAGCCTATTTCATCACCTTTCAGTGAACAGACCCACTGTGGCTCAGTAAAATCTTGCCTTGCTTCTGTACTGAGCTTGCAGGGAGGGTGATGCTGGTTTCTTCTCATACCTTTGCCTGGCGCCGTTCCACTGCTGGCATGTGGCTTACCCACATGCTGTTCTGAGCACCCACAGTGAGCAGCGGTGTAGCTCACCATCTCCTCTACCCTGCTTCTACCCAGGAGTCTCCTCCCTGTCCTGGGCTGAACAATGCAGTGTGAGCTGGTTTTCCTCCATACAGCTCCCAGTGCCAAAAGAGCAGGGACGGGCAAGGAAGGAGAGTTCATCTGGACTGACATGAAGTCAGAAGTCTATGGTTTGTCAACCAACTGGAAACCCGAAGGGATACACACTGTGTCCAACAAAACATCCCATAAAGGTGCTCACATACTGGATATTTGTTAGATAAGCTGAAGGAGTTAAATTCATAGAGAGCTACTGCACAGCCACAATGGTTTCCAGCAGACATGAGAACCATCTTCATATCCTTTGCTGAAAGAAGTTTGAAACTCTATTTCTCATTCTTCACAAGTGACCTAACCACAAGACTGTCAGATCTTGTTCCCCTTTTTGTTTAGAAATTATCATTTTAATTAAAAGCAAATGGCATCTGTCATTTGGATGTTCAATTCCCTTTGGTTCCCAAGTGATCACACTAAAGTCTTAGGAATACTTCTACTGTTAGGTGCAAGAGCATAGAGAAATAAACCTTTGTGATTATTTTCTTCTCCTGTTAGGATGTATAGGAATAAATCTGAAGCTTACACACACATTAAAGTAAACAAGGCATTATTTATTGGAATTCTGCAAACACTGATAACTGGAAGAGATCACTGTTTTACATTTTTGGTTTGCATGCATCCAGGGGACAATAGCAAGCTTCTATTACACTTATTAATGTTTTCTAAGGTATTCCAGCCTCCAACAATAAATTTCTTCTGTCTTTTCAAATCAACAGTTACAAATTTCTGAGAACCATTTTTACTCCCATCTTCTACTCTAGTTGCATCGCCAGTGTGAGTGTGCATTACGTGTTCCCAGAATAACCAGTGCTAGAGGCAACTGCAATAGGGGTAAGGGACTGACATAGTAGATGGACAGACATCTCCTCTGTGGACTGGGGAAGGGTTCCATCACCCTCAGCCCCACCAGCAGACTGATCCTGATGTCAGCTCAGCTCCCATGATGGCAACAATGCCAAAACCCCACAAAGAGAGTTCTACCATAACAAGAAAGTCTTTTCATTTGTACGTACACATTTCAGTGAGGGCATTCCTACAAAGGTCAGTAGGTGGTATATGTGTTATCTTGATATGCTGTAATGCCTGAGTAAAAATAGACTGTTGAATGAGGGACCTTCCACAAATGAGTTTTCTAATAGCTTTGATATTGTTGTCAGCACAGATTTCATGGATGAGTTGAAACTAGCCTGAACTTGCTGTGCCACCCAAGTGCAACAAAAACTGCAGAAGGATCTTGGATGGGGAGGGGAGAAAGGCCCTAAAGGTGATTCTCACCTCCTTTAAACCTAGACCAGCTGTCCAGAACAGCCTCAGTGGTCTCTTGTGGTTAGCCATCTTCTGGAAGAAGCTATCTGAACCATCACCGTTCTCAGCCGTGAGGCCATGTGAAATAGGTGAGAGACAAGTATGCAGAATCCAGTAACATCATCCTGAGAAGGTTCAGGTTGGATGTTTCTTTCAAACAAGCATTTCATATAGATCATGAACTTCAGAGGCTGTAAACTCTTATCCTGATGAGGTTATTTTAAATCAAAGGCCAGTATGCCAGCAGCTGCACAAGTGAGGAATGCCTAAGAAAATAAATACCAGTTAGAGTGCTATTTAATGCCGTTAACTGCAGTGGGTGGAGGCTGGAGGGCAGTAGCTTTTAACTGGTTTTATTTGAAAGACTAACTCAGAGTGGTTGTCACGACAGTTGTCTTTGTGGCTGAAGTTGTATTGCTAACAGATGGAAATCTGGCAGCTTTTTCTAATCTATGCAGATGCTTTGCAAAAGGAGTTACCATCCTAAGTGATGCTAACATTAACCTTACACAAATCTTTCTCTACTGTGTTAATAAACAGAACATTTTAGGCCTGTTCTGCTGAAAACACTCACAGAAATGTTCAACTATGCCTCCCTTTTCATCTCTTCAGTTTCGCTTACAATTTAGTATGAAAAATATTTTGCATAAAATCTCTTACTGAACTGAGAATTGGATATGTGGCAAAAGTCATCCTAGCCCTCAAAATATCCACTTTAATTATAAATTACCTACCAGGTTGTGTCTTCATTAATGAGCTAAGCTTGAGGACTGTCTTGTTCTTGAAAACTGGCATTCAGCACAATACCTAAGCAGAATGATTTAACAAGAGAAGTATCTAAATTGGCAATCATTTAAAAGGACTGAATAATATTCTTAATAGCTCTGTAATGTTTCATCTTTTTGCTTTGATTGGCACTTTTTTAATTGTTAACACTTTTCAAACTGGCAACACATTGCCTCATTGTAATCTGCAGTGAGCCCAACTGTATTACAAGCAATCAGGAGTGCAAAGCAGGCTCGGGATCAACACACTGCTAAGACTTTTTGTAGACATGGTGTATGCTATGGGTCTCTGTTCTTTACAGCAGATTTTAGGAAATTAAGAGACTATATCGTTTTGTTTTTTCCTTTGACTATTGTTTGAAAATCTATGTACTGTGGAACTTATTAAAATGCATTTGTATAATCAATATCCTGATAAGCTGAGTAAAGGATATAATTACTATTCCAGTTGTTGCTCTTGAAGATAACTGATGGCATGTGCACACACTGTAGGTGACTTACACACATGAGAACAGAACACTTGAAACTGATATTCACTGTGTCCATGTATACATGCAGGATTTTGACACTAGCTGAAAGCACCAGTAATATAACTCTGAAAGAAACATAGACATGCAGACTATTTGAGCATTTCAGAGAAAGAATCAATATTAGTTTTGATTCTTTGAGTATTATCTGTGTGACTCATGAACCATCTTTTGGCTCTGAGAGATCTAACTTGAACCAAGAAAGATGTTTTCCCTTAAATAACACACTCACATTAGAAACTAAATAGAGGAGTTAGGCTGTAATCTTAGATGCCTTATTCAGGCAGGCCAGATCTTTCTCTGGAGGCTTTCAAATGCATTTTTCACTGGCTAATGTCTTTGCAGGAAACACACTTCCTTTTTGATACCTTTTCTATCACTCACTTAAAAGCTAGGAAAAGTCAAGAAGGTGACTACCCTCACTCCCATGATTACAAGCAGCCTGGCTGATCCGCCACCCAGAACTGACTGCATTTTCAGGGTGCAGTCTTCAGTGATGGAAGCTTCAACTGTGTAACAGTCTTCTCAGCAGCCCCAAAACACGGAGACACCATGGGCACAGAAGAGAAGTAAGCAATGGTTGAGGTACTGATAGCAAATTTGCAGGCTTGGAACTCAGATACCAGTTTCCTGCCTGGGAAACAGGCAGTTGTTCCAGTGATTAGAGCAGCAGATTCAGCAGGGCAGACATACTTGTTCTTCTACTGCTTTACAACCCCAAGAAGCCTCTTGGCTGCATATTAGTCTCTCTTTTTCTCTAGTGATCAAGGCAGAAGAAACCTCGGGTTGCGGTGACTAAACATACCCTGGAACTACTTGTGAGTAAAAACTTTCACCTCCCTCCTGAGGGATCCATATAATTCTTCTGGATGATGTTGCTGAAATGACCAGGTCATTTGCTGTTTCTCATTTATTTATACAGGCTTCTATGTCAGGATGCTTAATCTGCAGGACATTAAGAAAGTGAAAATCTTTCTTGTAGATCAAAGTTACCATCCAGTGTCCCAGACGACATTTGCTTGAATTCCGTAAGAGGATACAGACATTCAAGTGGCAGAACCTGAGTTACAATGATGACTGGGAAGTATGAAAATTGATGAGGGCTGTAAGAATATGTCCCAATTCCTCTGACTACTAGATGACAACCTTTGCTTGATCATAGATCTTGTTTTTCCAGTACTGGGACAGGGAGATTGCTGACTTCCCAGAAAGGTTGAGCTCTGCGCCCAGCTTTCTCTGAATGGACATGGGAGAGTCAGTGGCCGCTTCTGAATTCCAGGGCAATTTGAAATAGAAAGGTCTTTCTGTTGCTTGAAAAGTTATGAGAGTCCAGGGTGTTAGACAATATGTCAGGTGGCAAGCACTGTTAGTCCCAAAGAGTTTTACAAGAAATCTAAACCATAAAAATCCAAATTCTGAGCATAAGTAATACTACACAATCGAGTCTAGTAAGCATTTATAGCACTTTGTGCCTCGGGCGTCTTGTGAACTAAAAAAGATCAAAGGCTGAGTGCCCTCAGCACTCAGTCAGACCTTCAAGGAGGGGTCCAATATCACTCCTAGTTGATGGCTGCCTCATAGGAAACACTGAGCAGCTTGAAGAATAGGGCCCCAAATGCATATTTGGCACCCAGTTAAATTCTAGGGTAAGTATTTAGTATTTTTTTAATCAGTATTTGCTACATCCCAGAATAAACCACAGCTAAAAGAAATCACATGCGCCTGGTTTAAATCTTGGTCATTAATTAATTAGCCAGTCGCTAACTAACAAGATGTGTTTAGAACAAGAGTGTGTCTATTTTAGTTAACCAACTGCTGTTATTGTCTGTTACTTTTTCCTTCAGTGGGCCATGTTTCACTTACAAAATTACACTGCGCACACAGATAGTGATAATGCATAAGGTATGTCTCCATCTGTTTTCAACTTTTGTGTCCTGTGTAAACACCGAGCTTTGAAAGAAGTTAACTTCTACTGAGAATAAGTTAATTCCTAGGCATACTGATTCTAAGTGTTTTAAAGGCTATAAGTACATGCAGTCTCAAGTGAGTTTTACATTTCGTATTTCATCTCAAAAAAAAATGCTAAAACATACGTATGTCTCGTTGTAATTCAGGACTGTCTCCTCATTATGTTTGTACTCTCACAGGTTTTATACTCACATTAAAAAGGCATCTCTAACATTTGCAACACATTAAACAACATGCACTTCAGATTTCTCCAAATAACAAAGCACCGTGTTGAGCCCTGCACTGTAATTTCTCTTGATTCTACACAGAGAAAGAGTACATGCACAATGTCACATTCAAATAAGCCTGCTACAACTCTTAAAAGTACATAATGGACATCTTAGAATCATAGAATCATAGAATAAAGGTTGGAAAAGACCTCTAATATCTAGTTCAACCATCAACCCAACACCACCATGCCCACTAAACCATGTCCCTCAGTGCCACATCCACATGTTTCTTGAACGCCTCCAGGGAAGGAGACTCCACCACCCCACCTCCCTGGGCAGCCTGTTCCATTGCCTGACCACTCTCTAAGAGAAAAAGCTTTTCCTAACATCCAACCTGAGCCTCGCCTGGCACCTCTTGAGGCCGTTACCTCTCGTCCTGTCACTGTTACCTGGGAGAAGAGGCCGACCCCCACCTCACTACAACCTCCTTTCAGGCAGCTGTAGAGAGCAATGAGGTCTCCCCTGAGCCTCCTCTTCTCCAGACTGAACAGCCCCAGTTCCCTCAGCCGCTCCCCATAAGCCTTGTGCTCCAGGCCCTTCACCAGCTTTGTTGCCCTTCTTTGGACACGCTTCAGGGCGAAGACCTAATCTGCCAGATACAGGCATTTTTCTCTTCAAACCCAAGAAACAGAGGCCATCAGAAGCATTAAATACAGAGCATGCAAAAAAAATGTTTACACATTGTAAGAAAGGAAAAAACTATTTAAATTGTAAAACTCAGTATGTACTGATAACCAAAGATGAATACAAATCACATTTGACTTCTGCAATTATAAGAGGTGCTCGAAGTGGTTACCATCAGCATTCAGACACTTCTGATTACTTCAAAATGATCTTGCACTCCTCGAACGACAACCATGCTTCTGTCATTTTCTTTGACTGTCCTGCCTGTCATGACTGTCCTGCCTGCTGCATGGTAATGCTCACATTCATTTGACTAATGCCATCTTTTGAGCAAACATCATATCACACACTGCTGTCATAATTCAATTTAGCTTCAAAAAGTAATACATAGCATCTCTTAAAATGTGTATACACTTTCTTGGCACCCCCAGTATGAATCAAATGCTATAATTTGTAGTAATTAAAATACCAGACAAAGGCCCGTATTCTGGTCTGTTTTCCATGTTCTATTATTTCTCACTGTTTGTGGTTCTGTAAGATATATTCATTCAGAGATGTCTTTTTCTAATTAGTCTAAGACTGAGCAAAACAGGAGTAGCCATTTCAGATCCATGCGAGTGTACAAAGCAAGAAGCACTTCCTTGTACAATGCAGTTTTAAAACTGTATAAGCAATTCCATGGCTGAATCATATCCAGAGGCCACAGCATCTCTGCATATGGAAATATTCTGGGGAAGATTTACATTTTTAAAGGACAGAATATATCCTTGCACAGTGTAGCCATGCAAGGACCTTCAGGTTAGGGTAGAAGACATGGAGAAAGTGGCTATACTAGGAGCATAATGAAAACCATGAGAAATCACAGGGGTAGGCTCTACTTCAGCTTCCAGGAGGTCTGAATGAGAGATGAGTCAATGGTACTTGGAGGAACTTGAAGGACTAGAACTTGTCTTTTACTCCAAGGTGTATGCACAGCCCAGAAGACCACAGTTCTTCACTTCTTGTGTTTTCAGTGACAGCTCTTTACTAGAAAAATAAATAAATAAATAAAATAAACTTTGAAATATAGTTTTGCAAAGCTTACATTCTTCCCTTTGAGCATAGATCTTGACAAGATAGTTGTGAAAGTCTTTTCTAAGCAGAGCATTTAACAATCAGATTACACACTTTATAATGGCTGAGGAGGATCAGTTTCAGCTAGAATTTTCTGAAGTGATACTTTTACCCTTCCAAATTTGTTATTCCATTTATTCAAGCTAATTGACATGCAGTGCTTCAAGTGGTGGGCTGAATGACATTCAATGTCACGAGCTAGCATTTTACAAACTGAACAAAAATTAGCCGTGCCCAAGATTTTTCACATTAACGCATTGCAAAGGAGCGTGGTACACGCCATCAGACTGTCAGTTCTGATTAAAAAGCTGAATTCTGTCTGCTTTGGTCATGAAATCCTGAGTCAGTAAACAGACCTACGTGGACTGTAAACTCAGGATAAGAGGTAGGAGGCGCTGATAATGACACCATTAATTTTAATGGCTATGTGGAACATGCCGAAGTTACAACTACTACCCAGAAATGTAAGAATCAAAAGTATAATCCATTTCTTTTAAAGTTTTTACTCTACAGAGGGTGACATCATTGCCTAGAGTCTCACTTCACAATCTTCAAGCAGAGCTTTTCTTATGGACGTGTTAGGGACAAAAGGCAGGACACCACATTCAAGCTACAGACTGCAACAAAAATGCGTATCATAGAATCATAGAATGGCTCCGGTTGGAGAGGAACTTAAAGATCATCTAGTTCCAACCCCCAGCCATCGGCACGGTTGCCAACCACTAGATCAGGCTGCCCAGGCACTCATCCAGCCTGTGGATGGGGCATCCACAACTTCCCTGGGCAGCCTGTTCCAGCGCCTCACCACCTTCTCAGTGAAGAATTTCTTCCTAACATCCAACCTAAACCTCCCCTCTTTCAGTTTAAATCCATTTCCCCTGGTCCTATCACTATCTACCTGCATAAACAGTTGGTCCTACTCCCGCTTGTAAGCTCCTTTCAAGTATTGGAAGGCCGCAATGAGGTCTTCCTGGAGCCTTCTCTTCTCCAAGCTGAAGAGTCCCAACTCCCTCAACCTTTCATCACAGGAAATGTGCTCCAGTCCTTCCTCTAGAGTTCCTTGCTACCTCAGCCTGAGACACATCTATAAAGAGATATGTCAGATCTTATCTCCATGTTGATCCTTTTAGGAGGATATCAGACAAGGCTTTATTATAGAGTGGTTTCCCTTCACGTAACATTGAACATGTGCAAAATTTGGATAAAGGCACAATTAACCTCTTTTTCTTCCTAGAAAAATTAGTGACTGAAGGATTTGTTTTCCCCTGTACCTCTAACTGCACATCTAATCAGTTTGCTAGTGAGATCTTTGGCCAGTTAACAAAGTTGTAACAGAAATCATTGTTAAAGTCCTTTAACTCAGAAGAACGTTAACATCAAATATGTCAATTCAAAGGTCAGAAACATTTTTCCCCTGGCATCTTTGGATGCACTTGTACATATGTGTACAGACCAAGACGTTAGTCCTGCTAAGAACTGCGTAACTTTGAGTAAAGTATCCATATTTATATTCTTTCACAATTTGATTCTACACTGTGTAAAACTAAGCAAGTGCAAAACAAAGTCTTTACACAATGAGGAACACGTCTTAGACATGGAAAATCAATACAATGGTCTTCAGACGTCTTTTTCCTTCCTCACCAACTCAATTTCAACACATGAAGTGTTTATGCTTGTTGATTTTTTTTTTAAACTATAATTTTATGTTTACTGATTAAGAAAAATAGAAAACTAGGGGTTTAGAAACTGGCAGGGTAATAGAAAACTTGGCATTTAGCTGTGGCAGCCTCAGCTGAACCAACTGTCCTTGGGAGTCCTGAAACTTCATTACGATGGTTGATCCTAATATATAGCAGTTACACCTACTGCTGCTCATGCACCCTAGCAGAATGTGTTGCTAAATCTAGCATAATATTTGCACATACTGTGCCTATATATTCTGATTAGCCTGGCTATTTCCTTCACTGATTCTAGTAATCAGCTAAAACAACTGACATTTCTAGCGTGAGACCAACTAAAGGACTCGTTCATCAGCTGTCAACTGAAATGTGTAGTAAAATTAAATGTTTCCAATCCAGTTTAGAAAAACTGTGAATCACCTAGATATACAATTAATTTTTCTCAATAGAAAAGCTTAAAACGATAGTCTATTCATCTGTTCTCTTCATCTATTTTTCGTTATGACCCTGGAATTTTCATCTGTGTGTTTTCTTCATGAAATGGTGGACTGCAGAGAAGTAAGTACTTATTTATACACAGAATGGCAGTGAAATGTGTAGTAACAGTTGAGGTAACTCTGTCTTCCTATCACATCCTAACACATCCTAACATTGCACCCATCTTAGTAAAAGACATTTTAGCATTTAAATCTACTCATTATCACTCTTTTCTACTGAGGCTCTCAATTATAGCATCATTTGTCTTCTGCCTGGGAAAGCTTAATAAACTCACCAGTGTGAAGATAGCTCCTTCCTGAGAAAGCAGGGTGAAAAAAGCATCTATTAAGTTCCAAAAATTGCTGAATCACTCCTACAACCCTCAGACAGATGAAACTCATGCTGGTTGGGAGGGTGAAGTAGCAACACCAGGGAAGGCAAAAGCAGAAGTCATAGCTTGTTACTGCTGTAAATAGTACCAAGCCAAAATTGGTGTTACGGGTTTCAGGGTGGCATTCAGCAGCAGGCAGAGCAGCAGCGCTCTCTGAGGTTCCAGTATCAGTATCTCCCAAGCTGAACTAGTGACCTAGAAGTCACAGGCATTGTATCACACACAGGCCTGTGAGTTATTTGTGCTCCTGTGCTTTTAGCATGCTCAAAGGATCTAATTCTGTCTGATACAGAGCCATCAGAAGGTGCTATAAACCAACACATAAAGAACGTTTTATAGCTAGTAACTCTTGTTAATCAAGATTCAAAGGAACAAGGTTATTTCTGTGATTAAAATAATGAAGGTAATAAATGTGAAAATTTAGAGAGGTGATGTTAATTGTGCTGACCTCTAAGAAGGAATTACCTGCTGCAAGGGCTAAGGAACTATCCCACATGTCACGTACTAGCACAACTTCAAATTTATCCCCTAGAAATTACATGTGTTTCTCAAGCATAATAATGCCATAAATGCACTTGGCACTTTAAATCTATAAATCTGACTATAGATACATGCCATAAAGAACTGTAAACAACAAAAAGGCCCTATAAATGAGAAAACAAGCAAAAGTGTTCTAGGTTGGCTAAAATAAATTTTACTTTGTAAAAAATTACATGGCTAACTACACAAATATGGGATTGGCATGGATGCTCTGTCTCAGGAGTGAAGACTGTCCTGTCCTGTGCTGTCAGATAATGGCAAAATTAAAGAATACCCTCCAAAGAAGAAGCTTGGCACAGACACTGAGGAAGGTCTGGCAAATATGGAGGTTCAGGGGAGAGGAGAATGGCACCACAGCAGTGGGAAAAGATTTTGTCTGCTGTACACTGGATTGAATAAGCTGGGAGAGACCAGAAGGAGGCAGCTGAAAGGAGGAGGTCAGATACCAGCATAAGGTGTTAACTGCGTGGATACCTGTGTAAGTGGAGATAAGAGGGAAAGATGAACCTGAGACATGAAAAAAAGAGCTACTGAGGTAAAGCATGGTCCAGGGAATGAAGGTAGAAGGAAAGAGAAAAAACTAAGTATTTTTTCATAAGCAATCACATTATGCACAGACAATTATAATAGCAGTGCTGAGACAGGATGAAATTGTTCCTGGGCTCATTCTCCCACAGAGAACACTGGAAATCCTTGTCACCTTGTGTATAGGCGACTGCCAAAAAGAAAGTCATCTGCAAACAGCACAGTCATGTACCTGCTCTCCAAGAGGAAGAAGAAGCTGATTTCAAACAGGGCTATGGCTAACCAGGGGCTACAGATGTCTTCCAACCAGTGGACAGGATTTAGTCTGATAGCAAGAACCAGGAGCATGGGTAGAGGCTGCTCAGTATTGTAAGTCACTTCTGATGGAAAGGCTCTGTAAATGTCTCAGGAGTTGTGTGAATCACCACAGGTCTGCTCTGCAGCAGAAAGCTGAGATCTGTCAAAGTAAATGCCATTGAGAGATGTTTGGTGCTACACAACTGCTTGTAAAACTTGGTAGGATGCTGCTGGGAACATGAGAATTTAAGTGGCAGCTGAAGCTGTCAAGTTGGAGTAGTACCACATTTGAAGTTATACCAACCCTTTCCTATGGGAAGTTTTCATTTAAAATTTAACATTTACTTTTAAAAAGTTAAGGCTAAAAGAATCATCACAGAAAGAGCTTTTCTAAGGCTCACTGCAGGATGGAGATAGTTCATCGATACATGTTTCATAACAATTGCATCAATGGTTTCCTCACAAAGTATCTTCAGAAATATTTTGTGAGAAATGCTGTATTTGAACAGCCATAAGAACATGGAGCTGTGAGCTGTCCTTCCAAGCCAGATTTCCACCCCTGTGTAGCGCTAATAATGAAAAGAGGGGCTGCCTTGAATGAAGCTCTGTTTTATGCAGCCTTCTTTCCTGTGAATATGCTGACTAGAAATTGAAAACTACCAGCTATGTCTGTTAGTGTAGGTGAGGTTTGGCTTTTATATTGGATAATTTAGAAATATTAATGTATACAAATGCAATGAGTGCTAGAGGAAATGGGTAAACTTTGTGTTTCTGATATGCTGCTTATTACAGCATGTAGCTTTTTATTTCAGCGTGCAAAGGAACAAATGTTTAAAAATTCCTATTTGCTTTGGCTACCTTTTCGATTAAAACAAAAACAAACAAACAAACAAAAATAATATAAAAAATATAAAAATATCCTTCTGAAACTTTTCCAGCCTTTCATTTTGTACCTCCTGGTAGCTCCTGGAGGAGCTTTTTGTACCTCCTGGTAACTCCAGATGAAGTTACAATTAACAAAATCTTGTCATCAGAAGCTTCCTATTAAATTAAATCATTTCACAGAGTCTTTTCTCCATTTAATTCTCTTCAGCTGAATGTTTACTGACAAGTCAATTAGCCACCACTTTGTTTGTTCTACTTAATGTCATCACATCACCATGAGATCACCACAGCAAACATTCATTAACAACAGCATTGTCATGTCTGGCTGCTACAGGCTGGCCTCAGACTGCCTCCATCCAGGAGGCTGCCTAGTCAGTGACCCTGGTCTGGCTGCAGGACAACCAGTGGGACCTGTGTGGGGCATATGGGGGACAGAAACAACTTTGTGATCACTGGTGAGGATCAACATTCCGTGCAACTCCTCAGGCATGGCCTAGGCAGGCAGAGCAGCTTGCAAAGGCAGCCATGGCAACAAACCAAGTGCAAGTGAGTTGGTGTCTGCAGCTGGAACAGACTGTGCTGCATGGTGGCAATGACTGCAAGGAGAAGTCATGTTTTTAGAGCACTGACAATTACTAGGGTGCAAGGTAATATATTTATTAAAAGTTATCAGTATGCTAGCTCAGGAGGTTCAAGAAATGTTTATATACGTTGCCAGACAGTGAGTTGGGTGTGCCCTGAGTGCACCCTTGTCTGCAATATCGTGGAGCTGAACAAAAGATGTTGAATGCAGTCACTCAGATTTATTTCCTGAATTCCTTGTTCAAGTACAATGCACAGAGGGACACTAAAAGGTGTTTTGGGCTCCAGAGAAAGCCTTTGTTTCCTCCTGGTGCCTCCAGGCCTGTTGCTATTTTACTTTGTGACCTGAATGCTAAAGCCCTAGCAGTCCAGATTTTGCCAAATTCTGAGGAGAAAGTAGGAGCTTTTTTTATCCATTTTTTGCACATGGTCAGTGTAGCAAATCCCAGATGAAGCCTTTCAGCTGGCTTTCCTTGCAAGCCATGTCAGCAACATCCAATAACACAGAGCTGTTGGTGATCTTGTCCTTCCCAGTGGAACAGTGCAGGACTCTGTCAAGACCCACAGGTCTAGATCCATCTCACCTAACTACAGGCATTAAAAATGAGGAGTTGTTTTTTATTTTTTGTTTGTTTTGTTGTTGATTGTTTGTTTGTTCAGTGAGGATAAGATTGTCTCATAGGTATGTCAAAACTCTGAATCATTCTCCAGAAGGTCCTGTTTCCTTCCAAGTAAAAATATTGGTCTCCTTACCTGAGAAACTGCATCTAAGTGGGCTGGATGTGTCTGGAGCATAGACGTGGGGCAAGGGCATAGGAACAGCAAAAAAGCTGTTTCATGGGCTTGATTAAAAAAATAAGATTGAAACCCAGTCATGAAGGACATGTAAGCTAACAAGGTCAGATTAGTCCTCACATTCTGTGATCTAGGGAAGTGAGAAGAATCAAGCATCTGCTATATGGTCTGTGTCCTCTGTGTGGTGCAGGCACTAGGTCCAAATAGTATTCTAGCACCGATGCTTATTAACAGTGCAATTTCAATAATCTGCATATTTTGTCAAATAATTGGTAGGCTGATGGTTATAAGAGGTGACACAGCCAATATCTCATAAAGGCTGAAAGAAATATTTCCCATTTCCATGCTGCATAAACAAAGCATGCCAGACAACCTCAGGAATGCTAATGATCTCCAGTACTTGAATATATTAAGTGTTCATCAATTGAGCACAGACCACAACAATGTTCTGAGAGTTCTTAAGCACATGAGAAACACATGAGAAATTATGTAAAGTTTATATGAGCTCATATAATTTTGGTTGGTTATAGAGTCAACCATAAGATCATAGAAATAAGGTCATGTGCACCATATCTTTCCGACAACAATGTTGTGCCCTACACTGTATTTGCTGGTGCCACATCCAGCCCAGATATAGTTGTCCCAAGCAATGAGTCATTCCCCTTCAGCATTATTCCCCGACTTAACAAATGATATTTTTTGGATATTTTTTCCTGATAATCAGACTTCTCTGTCCTTAATTTCATTCCATTGTATAATACTTCACGCTTATGCAGTAACTGCCATCCAAAAGCTCTGCAAGTGTTAATTGAGTTTCGTAATGGCCCCCCATGAAATAGATAAGTTCTGAGTCAGAAATGCAAAAATTACACATGGCACGTATGGGATCACATCAAGCACAGCTGCGTCTATCTCATTGAGATCTTTTCATACAGTTTATGCAATAATCAAGTTATAAGAACTCTTTCCTAGTATGCAACTCTCTCTTAGGAGGATCTGCTTGAACTACAAAATACATTTTAGTCCTTCATTTTGTACCTTTCAAATATTTATATGTAGTCATTATTTTTATATTGTTGATATTTTCTCTATCTATAAATAAACAAACCACTTTCTTATTTTGTTCTTTCCCAATGACTCTCTGATCTGGAGACATGTCTTTGCAGATTATGTGCCCAGAATTATACCCCATGGAGTTTATGCAGATAAGTCATGCAGTGACTGTTAACCTCCCAGGCTTTGACATGATATGAGGGGCATAATCCAGCTGTCTGCTCTGAACCTTGTCAGCAGAGACACAGTAGCTCACTGTTCATGTGCTACTATCCCATTGTGAAGCAAAATAGAATGGGTTCATGCCACTCGCAATCAACTGACCCTATTTTTTCACCCAATGTAGCAAAGTATCTCCCTCAGTTACCACATCTCCAATAAGGACCCTGTCTAGCAGCTGAAGGACAGTAAACTCTACAGGCCAGCAGAGGCCTTCTATCTTGACAAACTCTTAATTTTCTTTAACTAATGCATTTGTCTTTAGAACACAAAACTAGAAGTGGCACTTCATTGCATGAAACAGTGTGGGATCTCAGGTTTTCAACTGAAGTTGCTTATGTGTGTTCCTAAAACACCTCTCTCTCAGATTATTTTGGAACATCCTCCTGCTGTCCTCTCTGCTTTTGCTACCCTGTGTTAATGAGTTGAAAAGATAGAGTGGATGATGAAGGTTCTAGTCATGGAAAATTCAAGATTCTTTAATATAGCAGAAATGCACGTTTGCAAAAATGTCAAAAGAGATGACTGACTCGGCATTTTGTTGTTCCACTGTGTACAACTTAAAGGCTGATAATACATGCAAAGATTGTCTCCTGCTAACAGGTTTTGGCATAGAAAAAAAAAAAAAAAAAACTGAAAATAATCTTTATGCTTTCTCTGAAGTAATCTTTATGCCAAATACACCACTCTTCCCTGCCAACAAAAGCAAACTATCATGAGGAAAACTAACAGGGCAAACCAGCCCTGGAACATGGGAAAGACCACTGCAGAGAAAAGCTATAATAAGAGAGTACATGGTACGTTTCCAAAATGCCAGGATGAACTAGTGATTGTAACTTAATGGGTGTTCCTGAGATATTTACCTAAATTTCAAATTGCTTTCAAAAAGATTTGGAAAACTGAGACTAACACCTTCCATTAACCAACACTGCTGCTCTCAGACCTTGCAGAAAAATCTGGTACTTGGACTTAATTAAAGGATCTGCAAACTACCAGTCAAGATAAAAAGATCAAGAGCTATCATAAATCTGGCTGCCTCATGGGGTGAGCTCACCAGCAGCAGAAAGAAAAGATGTGTATTTGCTTTCTATGAGGATTACTTGCTCAAGTATGGCATACCAGTTTGACTATTTCTTCCCCAATAACTGTCATAGAATCATGGAATCACCTAGGTTGGAAAAAACCTTCAAGATCATCAAGTCCAACTGACAACCTGACCTTCCAAATCCCGTCACTAAACCATGGAACACAACTTATGATACAACTGAGTTTCTTTATCAAGAACAGCATCTATGTCCACAAATGCTCTCAATTCTAAGTTCCCTAATGCCCAGGCCCTAAGCTAGAGAGACCTAGGGAAGGGCAAAGGACTCATGCCTACGAATGCAGAGAATTCAGTATGCCTTTTCCATGCACTTTGCCTCTGATGGCAGTTGTAATTAGTATGCCACAGCTATGCCACTCCGCATTTCTTATGTCATATTTTTAGAAAATACTGAAAGAATTTTTTTCCTTTATTTCTTATTTTTGCTATAGAAAGGTCTGGGGATGATCACCATGCAGGACACTGGCAAATGATAAAGTCTTCAAAATATTTTTTGCTTTAAATCCAGCCTATCAAAAACAATTTCTTCTTAAGATTCTGTAGTCTCAGGGAATCTGGAAGCAATACTGCATACCTGTTTTCTTCTACTCTCTGTAGCTTAGAAGGTGAAACTGGCTGATCCTGTCAATATCTTCCTCAGCAGTTAACTCTAAATTAAATCCTTCTTCCACCAAAATCCACAATTTGTCCTCTTAATCTGGGAAGGATCAACAAGATACTGTAAGAATCTGTGTTTGGAGGTGCAATTTCTGAAAAAAAAAAATAAAAAAAATTAGCCCATTAGCAAAAGTATGTTCAGGGTTAGGAATTCATTCCTCCTAGACTCTGCAGTAAACAAGAAATAAGGATCAAGAGATTATTCAACGTGAGTCTTCTTTAAGAGAATAAAGAATACCTATCTCTGATCACTTCTGAACAGGCAGATTTAACCACCCCTGGTTTTCAAAACAGATATGAGACAAAAAGCCGTGTTAAAACTCGATTAGGCTCTGTGGCTATTTTTACGTGCTTGATGACATTAATTCTTCCGGTTTCTTCGCTTAACATCTAGGTACTGTATTTTCTTTTGAACCTATTAGAATAGCAATATCATTGATTAAAACCTTTGGGCTCAAGCTCTATACTAGACCAATCAATCATAAACTGTTTTCAGGTCAGGAAACAATCTTTCTAAGTGGTTTGCAGAGAAGGCAGGCAGACATTTTCCCAATTCAGTGTTTTACTTTTTGTGGGGGTTTTTTTGTTTGGTTTGTTTGGTTTGGTAAATTTTCCTCTCAATTGTGTTGTTTATCACTGAGTGAACCCCCAAAAACTTCAATCAACTCTAGTGAGTACAGAAAACCTTAAAAATGCTTCCAGGGTTATTGGTTTCATACGGCAGCAGAATTCAGCAATAAGAAATCTAGGAATCTTCCACATGTCCCACATTTATAGCTAGTTACAACTTTCACGGCTCTGTGAAAATTATTTTATTTTGCTGCCTATTAGATTGCATAAAGTACCACCATCTAACAATAAAATTGAAAATCTTTTACCTACAGACTGCTTCCAAGAGCACAAAAATGTGTCCAGATGAAAAACACTCCTTTTTTCTTTGTGTGAGGATGGCTTCCTTGATATATACATCCATGTATACAAGTATACATATACCTCTGTATTGTCCTTGGGGAACCATTAGAGACATAGCCCCATCTTACATCACTGAGAAAGCTAGTTATGCTAGGCAGACATACTTTTTTACCCTCATAAGTGAAGGAAAGAAGAAGACAATTTACTTCTTAGCAAACAAAAAATTTGAAATCTTGAACAATTTCTGTTCTCAGCCCCATACTGAGGGAGACCACAAGCAGATAGGGAGAAGAAAAGGTAAATAATGTAGACATGCTGCTTTGACCTATTCAGGGTGAGGCTTCCAGATTGTCCTATGACTGTTGTAGTACCCCTTCACCCTGCTCGCTTGAGCTTATGCCCTTCTCCACTACAAAATTACATTTACAGTAGGTTTGATCCAGCAGACAGCCATGAGCACATGGAATAACCACACCTCCTACTCTTAGAGTGGATACACTTGCTGCAGGTAATTATGACCGCTTACAGGTAATCTGTTGTAATAGTCATCTGGACAATCTTAGAGCCAAATCTGGGAATATTAAAAAGTTAGAGGAGTGTGCAAGTCAAGTTGACAACATCCAGACGAGTGTTGCTACAGCACATCCCTCTGCCTTTCCTACTTCTTGCTGCTTCACACACATGCAAAACAAAGCATATGAATGACATTACTTGTCATGTCGGTCTCTGTTGGATCTTGCAGACTTTGAATACCATGAACATTCAGTTGCATTCAGTTGCCTCAGCAGAGGACTCTCGTGCCATTTGAGATGGTGTAGAGTATCTGATATGGCCTCCAGTTGTGGCTATAGAAGGGTGTGGGTCTTCTGTAGGTCCCAAAGTCCTTTCTACCACCTCTGTGTTGGTGGCTTCAACAAAGATGTCATCTAAGATGTCCTGACAGGCCTATATTTTGGCAGGTCTCCTGCTCCCAGTTTTGCAAGCTATGGAGATATATTTTCAGTTTCCCAAAGTTTAAGAGGACAAGGTAAATCTCATTGGGGCAGGCTCACTTCTGCAGATGTGACAAAGGGTTTGTCTCCTGCATTTCAGCAAGATACCTGTTGCCTTCTCCGTACATCTGCTCAGATATTCATAGCTACATTAGGGAAAAGGAGTTCCAGGAAACTGCTTTCTGTCTGGAGCTTTCTTCACATCTGCAATTAAACTCTTTGGGAGCTTCTCCATAAATCACAAAACACCTCTATGCCTACTGCAGATTAGAAGTGCAGCCTGGGACATCCATCCCTTGGGAGTAACTGCATCAACATGCCCTGCCTAGGACTGCAGAGGGATACCATGCACAGGGCTGCACAGGCCTCTCCTGGTGAGGTGAGGGTGCATTGGCTATCACACTCTAGCCTCTGCAGCACCCACAGAGGGGCCATACTGTCCCTTTAACCAATCGGCCCATGGAGAAAATCCGGAACATTTCCCCACCGAGAAAATTTGCTGCTCAGGCTGGTAGTGGGCTGGTGCTGGGCTGACATCACAGCGAGCCCAGGCTGAGTACAGCCCTCTAAGTGGAGCTGTGGGAGCACAGGGGAAAGTTCTCACCTAGCATGCCTTGAAGCAAAGACATAGTCTCAGCAACTTTACAGTCAAAGCAGGAATGGGCATAATTTAAAGTTGTACAGCTTTAAAAAAATAAATAAATAAAATTACTTTCACCCTCTTTATCCTTCCACACTTTCATCTGGTGGAAAATCTGATTCAAAAGGGAGTTGTGTGCTTCGGAAAATCTGGCTAGTGTGTCAGTTCACTTTTAAAAAGAGTGGAGAACAAAAAAACACAGCTCCCATGCTCATGATGACCCTTAAGGGAACTTAATTAGAGGTGATGGTGAATGAAAGGTAAGCATTTCAGTGTCTATCCCAGACAGGATACAGTAAGCCAGACTATTCAATACATGCAGAGATAGTGTTTGTTTCTTGCCCCCATCTCTCCTTCCCATGTGAGCGGTGGAGCAGGGGAGGAGGTAAGCAGCAGTCAGTGGTGCCATTTCTTTGGTCCTGTTCCCCAGGGAACTGTTCTACCAAAATTTTTATTTCACTCTGCTTCTTTTCACTCACATCAGAAAACTGACCCAGAACTTGCCTGCCACTTACCAAAAATGAAAAGAAGAAAGAAAGAAATCCTGTGCAGACGGGGGTCATTTTCCAGTGAACTCATTCTAAACATAACTGTCTCATTTCAGTGCGCCTGCCCACCTGGTGGCTCAGGGCTTAATGCCTCTATTCCCATCACTCTCCAGCCCTATAAAAAAAAAAAAACTGTGCAGCACTCAGCAGTAAGATACCAGGCTTCATGGGGCTGGATCACAGCACCTTCCACCTAAGTGGAATAACTAATTTACCATTGTTCTGCTTCACCTCCTGTCATTCTTTGTTTCTGTTCTCCAGTAAAGAATTTTGCATTTGCTCTCTATTCTCACACTGCTTTGTTACAATCTATTTCCAGTACCCTCTCCTACAGCTGCCCACAGACCCTCTATAAGCCCTTGCTGCCGGGACCAGGCTGCAAATACCCCAGGCTGCTCTGTTAAGAGGGTGGGCAGCCTGAAGCTGGAGCAAACCAGCAACACAACAGGAAGCAGCCTCAAAGAGCTTTTTTGAAGCTTAGATTTTCCGTGCTTCGACTAGTGCTAGCTTGGGGAACTGCGAGGCAGCATAATGTGTCTGTTAGCTCATTACAGCTGGTGGAGATGAAATCGTATGGATCTGATTAAACTGAAAGTGAGGGGACATGCCTCTGACTCATTTTTTTAGAAACCTTGTGCTTTTTTGCCTTTTCTTATCCATAAAAGAGTTGATTCCATAATTTTGTTTTCATACTGCATTAAAATGTGGGGCAAGGAGTCAGGACTATTCCTGGTACAGGATTGCTGCATGACCTTGATAAGTTACCCTAATGGGATAGTGCTGATGCTTAGCAAAATATGGATGAGATGTCCCCATTTCACATGGTGAACTCAACCACTTTGCCCTCCAATTTCCCTACTTACAAGAAATCAAGCTAATAACATTTTATCTATCTCAATACTTTAGTGAGGAAAGAAATTGCAGTGACTGGCATAAATTTGTAGCACAAGGATGTTAATTCATTTTTCAAAGGCAATTTAGTATGTTAAGATGAAGGTGCTATACAAATGCAAAATGTCTTACAAAATTTTTGTCTTTTTTTGTCTCTCAATGCATAGTTCATACTTGCAAATGTGTATATCAGATCTTCATCTTATTAAATGTAGAGTCAATAAAGTATTTCAAAGTGGATTAATATTAACTTATTTTCCTGTCAGGAAAGTATTAACATCTGCAATACAGATAAAGACTGAGAAACAAATAACCATTACAGAGAGAAACTTCAATTTGGAATATGTGCTCAAAGTCTTACATTAACAAAATGTCATAGGCTTTTGAATAATTATAGATCATAAGTTTCTGACACAGAAGGTTACTTTGCTTTGGATTTTGTATGATGGATAAAAATGAATTAATCACTGGAGTAGAAGTTGGTCGTTGCCTAGGAACCAATGATCATGACCTCATTGCATTCAGTATACTCAAACAAAGGCTAGCCCCAAAGAATAAAATGTATCTGATGCTTCAGAATGACTACTTCCAAAAATCTGAAGGCAACTCTGAACTACATCAGGTCAAAGAAAGACATCTGCTTTGGTGAAATATTTTAAAGGAACTATGCTTATATATCTTTCTACCGAGTGTCCTAGAAGAGCTAGCAGTGGAGATCTTTGCACCAGTGACATCTGTGTAGAGCAATCCATTTGTTCACTAAACCGGGATCTACTGAAAGAAAATGTATTTTAGTAAGTCTCCTAACTGCTATTGAAAGATGAAGCTATAGCATCTAAGATGCAAGTTTCTGTTAATTGGAAGGTAATTACAGAAAGAATAATCTTTTACCTTTCCTCTGTCCTCTGTCCCGAAGTCCCTCTGTTAAGGGACAAAGAGACTGACTGAACTTTCCATTTGCCCAAGTACAGCTGTCCTCATTTTTAAATGGAAAATCATGTATCATGGGTCAAGGAAGACGTATGGTTCAAGCAGTGGTTAGCTGGTTCAAATACACAGGAGATGAGCCTAGATTTCTAGTTGTTTCTTCTAGTCCTAAACCCTATGTATCACAAGCAGCCTAATGCATAAGAATGTCAGCAAAGAGGGAGTTAAGGATTTTGCTACTTAGTCTTTGATGAGTTTTACCTTTAACAGTTGTCAGATGTGAAACCCAGAACTCTGGGAAGCAGTGGCCAGACTTCAGTCTATGCCCCAGCTGCAAGGCTGCAGAGGTACATTGTTTGTTTGCTGCCCCACTGGCAACGAGGCCAGTAACCCTGGCCAGAGCAGACCAGCCTGTACAGAAAAGGTGGAGACCAGGTCCTCCTTCATGTGCTCCTCAAGGACAATTGCCCTGGCCATAGGCTGGTGCTCAGAGATCTCTTGGGAGATCAGATGTGCCAGTTTTAACTTCCAAAGGGCACCACCTTCTAAACAAAGCAGTTTAGATCCCCACTTGAGATTTGGGCCTTTCACTTTCTCCAGTCCATCTTGGAGATGACCCTGGATGTCGTAGCAAGTCAGAAATTGTACCAAGATACTTTTCAGAAACCATGTGTAGCACGACTATTCTCCTTCCCTTTCTTCAGTTCAACACTTTGCAGGTGGTTTGAATGAACTATGAAGAAGAAAGAACATGAAGTTTGTTCCTAGGAATTTAAAAAAAAAAAAAAAAAACCTTCTTAATGCAATCCATGTTTTGTCATGGATCTGCAACGTGAGCGCACGGTTTATTTTTGTATTTGTCCCATTCCCGGCACAGTCTCAATGCTTTATATAAGCTGCAATATCATCATCATTGGAATACATATTCCTCAACAGAATTTGTTTGTGTGTCACTAATTTTTTTATTTTTTTGGTATTTTTGCTTTACCTTCAAGGAGAATGGAGAATCAGGTCTGTACAATGCTGTCAGATCTTTGTAGTTCAATAAACTGAACTTGTTTTCAAAATTATTTACTATCAACACATTCTAGTAGGACAGCAATATATGCTTGGTAAACACATAGAACTTCTGTTAAACCACCCTCAGTCAAAGTTAATCCAAGTTCTCTTCAGTTCCTCCCTGGGAGGATTGGGAATAGTTATTCTTGCAAGTGTGTCTTGTTATATGCCCCTGCTGCATGAAATTTTCAGATCCTTTTGAAATTACCATGCTTTTGTTTTTCTTTTCCATAGCAATCAGTAAAGCTTTCTTGAACACTTGAATCTTAAAAGAAACATACTTAGTAACTGAGATCCTCATAAAAATCTAGGTGCAAAAACATAAATAACTTCCCCAGCCTGAGATGGCACATCTGCTCCTCAAACTTGGCACTAGCATTTACTCACCTCATCCATTTTTCTCCCAACACCTGTCCTGACCCCAACACCTGCTAAGACAAGCCAGACCTAGCAGCATTAAATGGACATCAGTGATGTGTATCACCAATACTAAAATCCACATTGTGTCAGGAAAGGACAGAAAGGAGGGTCTGAAAAGCAAGCTAACCTTGAAAAAAAAAAAAAAAGAAAAGAAAAAAAAATCCAAAATGGGCCAAGCCAACATATGTGAGAGATCTTCACAGAAAATGTAATGGCAACAATGAAACATTTAAAATAGTCAAAACAGGAAAAAGAGTTCAACTTGAGTGTAATCATGCCACAAGAGTTGTCCGAATAGTTCTTGGATCAGTTCTCATGATGCTACTTGGAGTAATGTCAGAGCTTACTGGTTATCTTCCAGAGAATCTACCAGCTGCCCGCTATCAACATCGTAGTGCTCCTACACTCATTTTTAGCTCTTCATTCTAAATCTGACTGCTATTTTTTAAAAAGTTGTTTTCCCCAAACAGCAGAAAGATTTTTGTGCAGTTGTGTTAGGAACAGACATTTTATTAGCAAGTACTTGACCTGTTGCACATACTTACAACTATATGAATTCTTAAGTATTTCAGATAAACTGTTCTTAATTATCTCACTGTGAATATGACAGTGACAATAGGCAAAGATGGTATATTGTACCCTGAGTACTATGTACTTCTACTTGGAAATAATATTTAGTAATCTAAATAAATTAAACACACATTCTCTCTGGCAATGCAGCAATCATTTTGCAGTTTAAAACTGCTTCACAGTGATATAGCACCTGAGGGGCTGGTATTGAAGCCACAGGCAAAGCTGTGGTTGCATGCAGTAAAGCACGGGAGATATGGAACTGGTAAGGAAGGGTATGGAAAGGACCTTTAGCAATTCAACTAGAGACTGTATGTCTGGATCTTGCCCACCTTGTTGTTTCAGAAGTCATTGGAAAGTTGAGGGCCAACACTGCAAAGACCAAATCATATGTACCCAGCTGATATTTTACTGCACACAGCACATCTGCACTTGGAGGCACTGAGCAGCGATAGTGTGAAAGGCACCATGTCATTTTAACACTTCCATAGATAAGGCTAAAGCTTAAAAAAAATGTAGAGATCCATGGCAGGAAACTCACTGTCCTACATCTGAACAAAATGCATGTCGTTTCTGCAAAGTATTTGTCTAAACAGTCACCAGATTTAAGCAGAAAAACAGAACTAGAAATCTGGATGACTGCAAAGGTTGAACTACTTTTGACAGTCATTGGCAGTGGGGAAATGCATATGCTGTGGATGAAGTCCTGGCTTCACTAACTGTGACAGCAGATCTTTTAACTGAGCTCTTTTAGGATTAGAATTTGACCCTGAAGAGCTACACTATGCAAATAAATGAACCATAATATAACTACATGGAGTTACTATGAGTCAAACTGAATGCTGAAGCAGAAAGAGAAATAAGTAGGAATGATACAAAACTTATCATTTTACTGTGATTTTCATGAAGCAAGGGTGTCTTCAGCCATACCTCCCTACAGAGTCAAAGGAAATTAGTAAGGAGGAATCATTTTTCAATGTATTCTTACATATGTATGTGTAATTCTTACTGCATGTGTTTTATTCAGTTAAATTTCAGCCTGTTTTCACTACAAGCAATTTGAAAACTTCAGTCCTAATTCAGAAACTTTCTGACTTTCAGACTGTGAGAGTAAATTCATCTGTGACTGAGCAAATATATTTCAGATACATCCTGTCATGCACTGTGGGCCACAGCACATAAGCACATAAGTAGCTGGATAAACTGGGAACTTCTCATGCAAGAAAATTAACTGTGCCCGTGGAGCACCAGAAAGTAGCCACAGACAGGCATGGATTAATGGGAGGGGTGCCTACGCAATGGCATCTCACCACCCACACCCTCTCAGTGGCACTTACCACAAGTGCACAGGTCATGGCCTCAGGATGCCGTTGTCCCCTCACTGCGAGCAGGGCGACGTGCAATTGGATCCTACCTGAGGTGACAGGCTGCATCTCTTTACTGGGCTCAATGACATTAAAAAAGTAGATAGGCAGTAAATGCCAAATGTAATTGATAATTCTAGCAAGGAGAGCTGCTTCATCTCATATACTCTTGGACCTCCCAGTATTCAGCTGATAAGTTTCACATTTTTCTCAAATAATTTTAGCTTTTCACTTACACTTAGAGAGAGAGCAAGGGGTGGGAGGAGGGAAGGGAGACATTCCACAGCTCTGGCTTACAGACTGCACGAAAAAGTTCTCAACACAGCCACGAGCACAATCTGAAACCAAAGATGATTTACTGGGTTATTTCATTACAAAATAAATTGTTTATGATACTTTATGAAACACCCACTCCAGTGTCCATGAAAACAGAATCTGTACTTATGAGGCAACACTTGTGAGAGGTAGTATAATTTTAGTGTCTTATACTTGAACTTTGCTAAAAATATATTACTTTGTCATCAGGGAATGGTTATAGTGAAAAAAAAAAAAAAAAAAAAAAAAAACAACAAGATCACAACCTTGAAGACTGGATAGTTCTGAGCAGCTGAGAGGCCAGGAGTTCCAGCATGCTGCTCGCCAGAGGTCTGATGGTGCGGTGTTGAAAAGCTCCAGCAGCCTCCTAGCCTGCTGCCTGCTTGCCCAGCCCAGCCCTCAGCAAGCTGCCTTCCCCCACTGGCTGGCCTCTGCCGGGCTCCTGGGAATGGTCTGTAGCTTGTGAAACCCTGCAGCATCTCCAGGGCTGGTGGAGGTAGCGAAGGACTAATCTGAAGCCCTTGGGCTCTACCTGGGTGCCCTCAGAGTGCGAAGTGGCTGGCAGAGGGCAGATGCACCCCCACGTGTCAGCCTTCTGGAACACAGCAGTAGCAGCTGAGAACAGTCAGAAGTGTTGAAGTATGTGCACAATCATCAGAAAGCAAGGGAGAGAGCCTCTGCTAATGAGAGGGAAGGTAAATAGAGCCTGAGAATCTGGAAACATTCTTTGGTTTGGCTTACAGTGGGGAAAAAAATCTTAAAAGGCATTGTGCGCAGCAGAGAGGCCATTCATCACGGGGAATGCACTTCCTCGAGTACAGTAGGGACATGTGGAAGCCTGTCATTTTTCAGGCCGTTACTCAAGAACTTCCCAGAATTTCAGAATACGCCGATCCCTCCTCATGACCCAGGTGACACGGCCTGGCCCCAGAGCGACCAATGTGAGAATGGTGCCGTAGAGCTTGGTTTGGAGGAAGGAAGACTTCGATTTGCCAGGCCTTGGAAGCCCTCCATGACTTCAACACCAGTGCCCAGCCTGCGCTGACACAGAGGGCCCTCCCAAATATCCTGCTGGCCACGTGCAGGAGATAAGTGGCATGGGAACTCACTGAGTTGTAGTTGGGTCTTTCCTTTCCTTTCCACATGATCCATCAAATTTTAGAATCAATGGCCAAATTGTCATGCCCATACCGGCATCTAAAAAGTGTCATTTACTTATATGTGAAAAGTACCTTGAATCTGCAAATTCAGATCCAGGTACATTTTTTTTTTTGCATTGTACAACCAGTGAACTAGGAAATTTGCATGTCTGTGAGAGTTAAAAAATAATCTCTGCTGACACTTTTGTGTTAGGGTTTGACAGGTTTTAAGAGTAACAATTGCATTCTAAGCACCCTGTTTTAGAAGCAACACCAGGCCCTTATCTGTCTGTTCACCCCCTTTACTGATATTGTCTAAACAAAGAGGAGTGAAGTTACAAGGGAGAGCCATCAGGTCTGCACGAAATTGCAAATGTTTTTCCACCTTTATAGCATGATCTACTTTGTAAAATCCTGGGTACAGAATGAATGCTGAAAACTCCATTTGAAAGGTGCAAGCAAAGTTAAGGAAAGTGCTTTTGTCACTGCTGCAACCAATATCGCTGACAGCTCTGTAACACTGGAAATCCAAATGGAGGGAGGACAGTGCGGAGCCTGTCAGTTTAACTCTTTATCGGAACATGTTTAACGTGACTTTATGCTCAGCCATGTGAACTTTGAAATACCCAAGTTCAAATTTCACCTTCAGACTTCCCATCTGTTCTTATTTCATCCTCAGACTTTCCATCTGCTCCCATCAAGGCCTTCCTAACGCCATGCCCAGTCAGACGGTATGGTTTTACCAGGTGCTTCTGTCTTGGAAATTTTATAGCACATAAGAAACAATAAAAATTTATGTTGTACATGTTACCTGTGTTAATTAATTCCATTGCACAACAATGTTTTTTAAGTGATATTGTCCAGAAAGTCTGTTAAAATCTACTGTAGACAAATACTGCAATACTTTATAGCTCATAGTGCCAGATGGGTTTGGAGTTCAGACATTTGCGCTAATGCATTTTGCACTTGGGTGCTGTGCTGGGAGAAATCAACTCCCAGCGCCAAAGAGTTAACAGAAAAATACTCCTGTTAGCTAGTGGCAGTGAATCCAAGGTGGAGGTGTTGTTTTCTGTACTAATTTTTGCTGGAAAGGAGTATCTGATAAGCTGTTAGTATGCCATTTTACAAATTAAGAAAAAACGTGAAAGATGTTATTTCCCAATGCTAATATGTAAATATTTTCATGTCTGGAAGAGCAAGAATGTGCTGGCTAACAACCAAAGATGTACTGGATAAAATCCCCTCCACCTGTTCAGAGGGCTGTTGTGCTAGAAGAGAGATAATGAAATAAGCAGCATTAAGTCCCCTGTCAGAGCCAGTTCAGTAAGAATAATTAGTGTACTAGAGAAAGATTCACTGTCCAAGGGCATTCCTATAATTTCTTGCCTCAAATCAGTGAACTCAAACCAACTAATATTCTGCACTCCGAGTGCACACAGTGTGTTACACAGTGGGGCTTGTTTTGGACAGGGCTTTTTGTTTGCTTGTTTGTTCCATGAGGCTGGGTAAACAAGGCTTTAAGCCAAGAGAGAGTTTGCTTCCCTCCCAAGCACTCCAGTGGCAGCAACTCCTACATGCAAGGAATCCAGAATGAGCCTAGGGATCTCACATTTGAACCCAAATGCTGTTAGATACCAGACAACAAGGGCTTCCCCCCAACAGCAGTTTCAAAAGCAGCCTCCTGCAAAAGACTCTGTCATCTCCATCACCACGGGAAGCTCCCTGATGGCCAAGCAGAATTTGTTTTTAAGTGGCAGCTCCATCAACATCACATCATGAGGGTTAAAAGGTGCAGAGCTGTTGATGGGGGGAATGGCCCTCAGCAATAAAAATGGAAAGAGGAGCTTGTCTCCAATTTGTTTTCCTCAGAAAAAAAAAGAGGAAGGAGGACAGGGAAAGGACAGGGAATGCAGATCGCAGTGTCTATTTATGTGAATACAAAGCTTGGATGTTATCTTGTCTAACAATTTTTGGAAGCTGACAAACAGCTACAATTAATGCAGTTCAATTGCTCAGAGATTCAAATGGGAAATTCTATCATTGTGAGAATGTGCACTTACAATAACGCTGTGATTCAAGAATACTTCTGTGAATAAAAGAAATAAGTAGTGTTTCCTGCTATTTTTGCTTTTATAATAAGTCATGCTTATAAATCCTCACACAGCTGTGGTTATTTGTCATGATAATCAAGAATCTTCATATATTTCTCAAGTTTTAGTGCATGTGGTTTGTTTCTGTAAATGATGCCAACACTGCAATTATCCCTATACTTCATTCCATATTATTTTGTTTTTAAAGTCACAATCTCACTTTGAAGGAGAAGAGACAATACCTATGTGAATTCTTGACTAGTCGTTACACACAGATAAAGAAGCCTATACAGATATAATGGCCATCTTACAAGCAACCCACTGACTAAAATCTGTTTTTTTGTAAACTATTCAGTGAATATTTCTGCATAACAGATATATTCATGAACAGGAAAAAAAAAAAAAAAAAAGGGAAAATTTGCATTTAATACTTGTCTTGAATAAATTTCATTTAGGAGTGGGGACATTTTGTTCAAGTTCACTAATTATCAATTAGTTTGCATGTCCATGAACTAGAATATTCTAATGCAAATTGGGAAAACAAGTTAATATCCATTGCTTCCCATAAGTTTTGAGACCCTTCATCTATTTTTTGTGTCTTCTAAAACATCTCAGGGTGCAGGCTAATGTCATGAGCTTCAACAAAGCGAAATGCAAGGTCTTGCACCTGGGTTGTGGCAACCCCCACTATCAATACGAGCTGGGGGATGAAAGGATTGAGCAGAGCCCTGCCGAAAGGGTCTTGGGGGTACTGGTGGATGACAAGCTGGACATGAGCCAGCAGTGTGCCCTCGCAGCCCAGAAAGCCAATTGTATCCTAGGCTGCATCCAAAGCAGCGTGGCCAGCAGGACAAGGGAGGTGATCCTGCCCCTCTGCTCTGCGCTGGTGAGACCCCACCTGGAATGCTGCATCCAGATGGGGAGTCCTCGGGACAGGAGGGACACGGAGTTGTTGGAGCGCGTCCAGAGGAGGGCCACAAAAATGATCCGAGGGATGGAACACCACCCTGTGAGGACAGGCTGAGAGAGCTGGGGCTGTTCAGCCTGGAGAAGAGAAGGCTCTGGGGAGACCTGATAGCGGCCTTTCAGTATCTAAAGGGGGGCTACAAGAAAGAAGGGGACAGACTCCCTAGCAGGGTCTGTTGTGATAGGACATGGGGAAATGGTTTTAAATTGAGAAAGGGGAGATTTAGACTAGATATAAGGAAAAAAGTGGTTTTTTGTTCGTTTTTTTCTTTTTCTCCCGGTAATGGTGGTGAAGCACAGGAATAAGTTGCCCAGAGAAGTGGTGGATGCCCTGTCCCTGGAGACCTTCAAGGTGAGGCTGGACAGGGCTCTGAGCACCCTGATCCAGCTATAGGTGTCCCTGTTCAATGACCTTTAAAGGTCCCTTCCAACTGGGACGATTCTATGATTCTATGATCTCAGATAATGCACTATTACTTAGTATCAAGCATCTTCCTAAAACTGTCACTTGGTTTAACTTTAATAGCTAGTAATATGATCATGATCCATTACTGTTTCACTCATTATTTTTTATTCGAATAATGATGAGACTGAAGGACATTGAGAATTAGTTGTAGGATATGGAGACTTTCTTTTCTGACAAGTTTGGATACATCCCAGCTCTATAGGGAACAAAAATTGCTACCATCTGTTGGCCGACCAGTAAGCTACAGTATGTGAAATTTGTGGTCAAAAGTAGGCATCTTTCACACACTGCAGTTAAACATACCACCAACTTGTCACGGGTATATTATGGAATTACTCCCAGAGAAGGTGGTGGAAATCCCATTAGACTGAAGAGTATAGATGAAGAAACTATTGGCAAAAGCAAGAGACCATATGCTCCCAGGAGCATCCCATACCAAAAGCAAAGGGTTGGAGAAGCCTGATGTGATTCTACTGCTGGTTATCAGCAGATTAATCTGAATGGAAATGTAACACTGAGGCTACCCTTTATTCCCCATTTCTCTTTTGGAACACTTGCAAGTTCTCAATAGAGGGCCTTTCTGGTCTGATGTTTAAAATCTCAGCTTCATTGCTGCTGAGATGGTAGAAGCCTTGCATTGACTGACTGTATGCCATATGGGTAGATATTAATGACTGCAAAAAGGAACTAAAAAGGCTTGATATATGCATGAATCTACACTGAAAAGCTAGTTTACTTTAATTCGCTGTTCTTTCCAGGAAAGTCGCTAGAAGACAAGCCTCAGAAGTCAGTACAACCCCTTTCACCTGTAAGCTACAGGGAGTTACAAGATGATTTAGCAGCTTCCCAGGAACCAGTAACAGGTAGCTGAAGGTGAAATTACTGTTGACCCACCTCTGGGTAGAGTTTGTCAGCACAGGCTGGCTGTGATCTGCTCCCACAGCTCACATCTCTTGTCAATTAAACAGTGCTCAGCAAAGGCATCTCCTTACCCAGAAACTTGTTTCTCAAAGCACTGGCTTAAGCATAAAATTCTCCCTGCTACAAATTTGCTGCTCTCAGTCCAACCTCAGCTTCTCTCATCTTCCCCTCACATGTGCTTGCTGAGATGCCTCCTAACTCACTTCAGCCAAAGGACCTGTGCTAGCTTAATTCAAATAAGTGTTTTTTTGTTTTGTTTTGTTTGTTTACCTTTCTCATTTTCAACTTTATGGAAGAGTAAACTTAGGTGAAGGTGGCAAATACATGATGAGTGCTTTGAGAATCCCAAAGTTGAGGCATGTCCCCTGTAAAGATGAGAGTCTGTCTGTGGGGGCTTTCTTGATAACCCATTGCTGAGCAAGGTCTTAGAAATCTCCCGATGGATTGACCGGAAGTAAAATTAACCATGTTGTGTGTATCTCAATACTCTGAGGTCATTAAAAAGCATCCATCTTTCTGCGAGAAGGGCATAATGCACTTCTAACCTCACCAATTTTCTTGAACTTAATTCTTTATATTCCATCCATATCTAATGATTGTGGCAGCTGTTAAAGAATTTTCAAAGGTTCCTCAATTGCTCACACAAGTATCCTTACTTGTTTTGTGGACACCATAAACCATACCCCAGAAAATATAGTGCTTTTAATCCCTTACATTTTCAATGCTTTTCTTGCTTCCTCTGAGCTCTAACTGAGAAACTGTCTAAGTTTAGAGAACATCCTGATCACTAATAACACGTCAATATATTATGGTACTAGATTCAAACTGAATCCAGCAGGAGATACATCAACTCAGTTAGTATTTATTGCATTTTTAATTCAGGACAAAGACTTTCCTGGAATCAAACATGCAATCATAATTTTAATAATTCACAGTGACCCTCTGGGACTTAGAAGCAAAGTGAAAAACACAGAAACATTGTCTATTGTTGTTGCTCTGTGTTGTGTAAGGAAGATGGGCAGGGTTTAGATAATGGCAGTTGTTTTATAACAGAATTCTTTCTTGTTGATTTTTTTTCTTCATGTTTTCCTTTTGTAAATAGAAGTTCCCCTGTTCTTTCTTCTTTCTGGTGCGAATCTCTCCAGACCCATTAGCAACAGCACAGGCACAGAAAGGATAAATATTAACTCCTAAATTGCAGCTGCCACCTCAGCTCCTTTGGCAGTCATTCCAGCAGTTCCTTGAGCTCCTTAGGAGCTAAAGAAAAACTTCTGTGGTCAATGGCAAGGTTTTCAGTGCTCCCCTACTTCTTGATGCACACTACGGATTATGTAATCCGATGTTACTAGTTCACCTTCTGCATGCATAAACTCTAGTTGGGAAGTAATTGTGTCTCCTGGAAGAGGCAGATGGAGACAGGCAAGGTTCATCCACTTTGGAAATCAGCTCCCAGGGACTGAAAAAATCACCGCCTTTTGCATCTGCACTGATTGCTTAAACAGAATAAAATATATGATAGGCATCCACCCACTTGATATTGCTGTCTACCTCCTGCTTTCCTAGATAAGGTCTGTCTTTGAATTTGTCTCTACAGAGGAGGCACCAAAAAGCAGCAAGGACTTCTCACTCATGTGAGCAGCCAGATTCTATAGAACCAACAGAATAACAATTTCCATGAGCTAGAGTCATGAATTAAGTACCACTGTAATATGTTGTCCTTTCCATGCTAATCTGAAACCAAATGATTCCATAGTTTTTGGTATTAACAGTAGTAGCACATCAAAACATGCCAGCACTATTGGTCTTTCAAGATCATCCGTAAACCTGGAGACCTTCAAGGTGAGGCTGGACAGGGCTCTGAGCAACCTGACCCAGCTGTAGGTGTCCCTGTGCACTGCAGGGGAGTTGGACTAGATGGCCTTTCAATGTCCCTTCCAACTCAGATGATTCTATGGTTCTATGGTTCTATGGTTCTATGGTAAATGTCCCCTCCTCAAGGAATGTAATACCACCTTCACGAGGGAGAATCCTCTTTCCAGAAAAGAGCCAGTTCCTATGCTTCTCATAAATCTGGATGAGAGATTTACAGGATTATGTAGGAGATAAAGTCTTCATGGTAATACTTAAATCCAGCCTAAGTGCACTGGCACTTTGCAAATCAGTTTTCACTGACTGCTGAAGCCTTTTGTAACTTCCTCTCTGTTCTCCAGTCCTGCCTCAGTTCTGTACTCCTAGTACCACCATGAGTTCTCACCTCAACCTGCTTTGGGTGCTTCTCCATCAAACATTAGTCACAGGACTAACTTTTTCTAGCCTGAACTAGAATATCATTCATAAGTCCCTGGCCTGGCGAGGCAGGTGGAAGGAAGGCACATAACTTGTTGATTTTTCTTAGATGAGAAAGGATATCTCACATAAGCCTTCAGAGGAGCCTGACTTATGTGTCCACTCCTGATTAACTCAGGACCAAATTCACAACAAAAATAATGCAGTGCTGAAGCTGCTAGCTTCATAGGGTTCAAGGTTCATTTAGGCAACAGGTGGGTTGAGGTCCAGATCTTTGTCAGCCTGAATCTCAGGTCTCAAGGGACAGCCAGTAATTAGACTGCTGAACTACCAAGATAAGTCGTTCTTCCTTCCCTCTGAAGCTGGGCCACAGAGCATAAAAGCAATCATGATTCACTGCTGAGAAGAAAAGGTGAAATTAAAAGTAAAGCAGAGGAGAAGGCTTAATAACTTTCAAAGCCTAAATTGGATTCATAGCCTTTCTTTGAATTTTTGGATCCAAGTAATCCAGGCAATATTTTAACTCCCTGATATACATGGACCTGATTCTCATTTATGCTAATGTCCTTTATGTCCTGCATTAACAGTTCATTTCAAGCTCTTTAAGGTCTCTTTACATCTCTATGACAGCGTAAAGGAGCCATACTATAAGCTAGTGTAGGCTGGAAATATTTTCTCCACTATTATTTATTCAGCTTTATGTGGATTTCTTTGGTATGGAAACTATATGAAGCTCTAATCGAACATGTACCCAAAAGTCTTAAAATAATATTACTATAGATGATCGTGTCCAAGAACCGTATTCTAGAATTATTTATACACCAGTCATGCTAAGGACACAAAGACTTTGCAATTGAATATGAATTATCATACAGAATGCTTGGGCTTTTGCCATGAAATGAAAGAATTTACATAAAGGAAAGTGCTGCCCGATTTTTCTTGTGGCTTTCTTGTATACATGGAAAAATTTGCCAAAATGTTGCATCACCAATTACTTCATACTTCTGCCTAGATCGTGCAGCCTGCAGTTCTCCTCCGTGCAGAGAACCAGCACAGTGTGTATTTCCCAGCAGGCCGTTGGATATAAGGGGACTCCAGTCAGTGTGCCATATCCACAGTAGTGAGTTCAACCAGGGTTACAGCCAGCTCTGCATCTTTGCTGAGTTATTTTAGACTGAGAATAGCCCAGCTAAACTCTAACATCTCCAAACAATTATGGAGTGCTGCAGCAGAGTTTTTCTATTTCTTGTCACTGGAGCAAACAGTTTGCATGGCGATCACTGCGTAAGAGCTTTGCTGGTAGACTGTTATAAAGCGTTTCATTTTGTTGTACCAAACCAAGCTGATCTTGCTAAGCTTTGGTCTCAAATGTAAACTATTTGAGCCACTGTAAATAAGTGTATCAATGGGATAAAATAACAATTTCTTTAAAAGGAAAATGTGGTATTTGCCTTCATGTAAAAACAATTAATCTGTAAAATCTCTTTTTATCTCCCTCATTCTTCGTCCACTGGGCATATCCTGCAGCTCCAGTTGCTGAAATGCAGCACACAGTAACCAGGCTGTCGACAGTACTAACTTAGAGGTCTTTGAAAAGCAAAGCACCAAAAGAAAACATTGATTTTAGTAGTATCTCAAGTGCAAATTGTTGATAATTTCCTTCCCAAAGTAACCACTTTGGGAAAATCTGCTCCTTTCATGCAGGATAAAGATATCTTAGAGTCTTACCAGGATCTCTGTGGCCAATTTTTCAAATTATTGGTAATTCTTGGAATAAAAACACTGTATCCCACTTCCAACAATGCTTTACAAATCCTCTGGCTTCCTTTGAACTAAATGCTCCTTAGGCCCTTTGCTTTATTCTTCTATCATTCTCATATGTCTGAGAGACTCAGTTGCTTACTGTCAAAAGAAGGTAAATATCTACTATTAGAGACAAATTCGAAATATATACTAGGGCCTAAATTCATTCCACTCAGCTATAGACACTAAACGAACATGCATTAAGCAGAAGTGCAAGTACTCTAGGCTGTTCATAGAGTCAG
>VXAV01004758.1:253318-281712 GCA_013399715.1 Alectura lathami
TGTAAAAGAAAAAAATTACTCCCTCTAGACCACACAGACCTTTTTGATCTCTTCTGCTGCTGCCACAAAGTCAGAAAGCTGAGTCTGGCCCCTGACTGTGTGGGAAGGCCAAGGCCTCTGTATAGAACTCTGTAAATTGCTGTGCTGAAATGCCTGATTATCTGCAATCTCCCCCTGGTGCCAAGGACATGCCCAGGAAGAGGGAGCGGCTGGCACGAGGCACTGCTCCTGCAACATCAACCCAGCATAAAATCTGCCAAGAGAATCTGCTAGCTGGGAAGCATCAGACATGTTCTGAGTCACCTCCCATCCTCACTTACAGTCCACAGTCTTCCAGGCGCCCTAAATCTGTGAAAGCAACAGTATCCTATAGCTTTATTCTCTTAGGAAATCCTGTAGGCATCATGGTCAACATCTGAGAAGCAGTATTGGTGCATTAAAGAAATGAAGGTTAATGAAGAACCGATTCTCATGAGTCTAAGATTGTTTAGATAAGCCTGCAAAATATTTCTAAAGGTATTGCAGTGAAATCTGACAAATTTTCTCCATTTGAAAATCTTGACAGATGCATGAAGATATGGTAAACGCTTTTACACGTATCCCTGAAAGAGGAACTTGAGTGTTGTATGTTAGGAACGCTACGGATCTAGACTAGCCCTATAAGGGTTAAAGAAGAGATCATAGTATGAAAAACAGAGTAAATATTAGAAGTGACAGACCAACAGAAGCCTTATTCCTGTCTCTCTCATAGAAACATTGCTATAGATTCTACATTAAATAATAATAATAATCCTGCTACAACTTTCTGGCTCAATTAGACAAAATCTGGGAAAAATATTCTCCCTTCTTGCTCCAGGTCATCATAAAGCAAAAGCAGTGCCCAGAAGTAAAGATTTCAGGAGAAAATTTCTACTTTGAGATGAATATATGTGACATTGTCTGGAAGAGAATCCTATTGCTGCTCTGGCAGAAAGATTTCTTTCTCCACCTTCGCTGAAGAGCCAGGTCAGAATTTTCATGGCCCAGAACACAAGCCCTTTGCAACTTGTAATGCTTTAAGGAAATCCACTCCATCATCTCACACTACTAAGCTGATCTGTACTCTCTGCATACCAAAGACCTTTGTGGGTCCATGGAGATAATCTCCTTGACTGATTTTATTACAAGCAGAACGTTCATTCAGGAGAAACATAATTGGTACACAATGATCAAACACTATAAAGCTCTTTACAGTGAAAGAAAAACACCATATAGAAACTATGGGAAGGTTATGTAAATAATTTGAGTCAGCTAACTCTATGGCTAAAATCAATAAAATATGGAAATATGAATCCAAAAAAGTACGATGACTAGAATCAAGAGGGAAATATTATATTCTTTTTTTATGCATAAAATGAACAGTGAATTTGAGTTAAAATTAGGCTAATCACGATAATAATACTGCAGATCCAGCAAATAGCATACCGTGTTTTGTAATGCTAAAAGGCCATGCCACATTGCCTTCTATTGCTCAAAGAACGTGGTAGAATTGTTCAGGTTGGAGTGGACTTCCGAAGGTTTCTAGTCCAACTGCCTGCTCGAAGCAGGATAAAGACTGAATTCAGACTGCTCAGGACTTTGTCCAGGCCTTTGTAAACATCCACAGGTGGAGATTTCTCAGCTTTGCAAAGCAGCCTCCTCCAATGCTTGACTGTCCTCATGTTGTATCTTTCTTCCTTGCATATCCAGCGTACCTGCTCCTTTCGATTTAGATTTCAATTCAACAAATCACTTGTTTACCCCTTCTTGCATCACTGTGAAGAGCTCTGCTTCATCTTCTCAGTGATCTCTCTGCAGGCGCTGGATGATGCCGCTGGTTCCTCTAAAGCCATTTCTGCTCCAGGCTGAACAAGTTCAGATTCCCCAGCCTCTCCTCACAGGGTAAGAGCTCCAAGATCTAAACAGGTAAAAAGATGAGCACCTTGGGTGAAATCCCGCATCCCTTTTCTTTTTTCCCTGGGCTTTCAGGATCCAGGACTGCTTTTAAAATGGAATGAATGGATTACACATCTCCACACACATATGTAGCCTAGAGGCTTTTTAACTTTTGAATAAAATAATAGAATATTTTAAAATACAAACCCACATAGTACCTATCAAAATTAATTACTTCGCTACTTTACCTGTCATCTTAATAACTGTTCTGATCACCACCATGTCAATGCTGCACTGGATACAAGACCACAAAAGATCCAAGAGGTTTCTCTTACCCACGTTCAGGTAGAAGACACATAGCAAAAGTATATATGCAGACAAACATTCATTTTAAATGTGGAGAGTAATGTCTCTGTGTGACATTCTTTTTCAATCTCCTGCAGACAGTACGAAATGTGCGGTATCAATATCTTACTCAAAATATGAGCAAATAAATTAATCTGTAGAAATGTTCTCGTTACTGTAACAAAAGGTTATGATGGCATTTGCTGTATCGCATTAGCTGGTCCTTTTATATCCGTACAGTATTTGTCAGCCTGTTTCCACTTTCACTTGCAGTAACTTGCAATGGTATTTCTGTATCATTTTATGCAGAAGGTCTATGCAATTCAGTGTAGAAGAAATCAGCACAACCCATCTTTTCTTTCCATATCAAAAAAATGATTTAACATTTTCCATTCAACCCTCTTGGCCAGAGAAAAGCTTTCCTAATATCCAAAAGTTTCCAACTGTACAAAAGTGACATATCCACAGAAATCCATCATCGGTTTCTCACAAATTCTGTTCAGTTGGTCACAATAATACAAAACAATAATATCAGGAATTATACATAAGCTAACTGAATTTCCAAAAAATAAAAAATAAAAAAGTCAGCAATCCTCACAACTGTTGCATTTGAAACATTCAAAAATAGGTATCAGCAGTTTTCTCTGTGTGCAATAAGAGCAGTCTGACTCAAGGTAGTCTCTTTTCCTACAAAATATCTTTTTAAAAAGAATAAGAAATGTCTCTTCAGAAATGTTTCTTCAGTCCATTTGCTTTTTTTTTTTTTGCAAAAGATTGAGTCCATAAAGACCAGAATTATATCATAGCTGTGTCAGATGGCCAAGTACGCACTGTATACAAGGTGTTTTGGACTCAGTTGTTCTTCTCATCCTCACGTAAAGTGGAATCTCATTATAGTTTATGATCTGCGATTTACAAGTTTGAATTGAGTTAACATCGATTTCAGAATATCATTTCTGATCCAGTCTAGGTACTCTGGCTCATGTAAGTCTCTTCTGACATGGGGCCATGCAATCATTCATTACCTATGCCATCACCCTGTTGATGGATTACTAGGAAAGAAGTTGGCTCCCAGGATCTTAAAGAGGTTCCTTTGTGTCAGGGCACTCTGGGGACCAGGTGCTCACTGGGGGCCAGGAAATGCGAGGGTCCCCATGGTGGCAGGACAGGGCCTCTCGGCCAGCCCTCACACTGCCGCACCCACCAGGAGCAGGGCAGTCAGGGGTAGCCCCAGCTCCAGTCAGCAGCACCTCTCTGGGGATGGGGATGGGTTGTGGGCCTGCAGGTGGGCCTGAATTAGTGGGGCCCATGGCTGAGCAGGGCAGGGCTGTGGGGTGCCTCAGGGCTGACATGGGGCCTTGAGCTATTAGCGCCTTTGGTGTCCTCTGGGTCCTTGTGTTCTGATACCATCCGGCAACTGTGTCTATAATTCAGTTATCTGCCTTTTTCCACAGCATCTCTTAGGAGTATAGGAATTATGAAAGTCCCAATGTGTTCCCAAAACCATGTTCTAACTTATAAAAGGATGTGGCACCTGACACTGGAGCTGCACTAGATTTTCAGATGTTTGGTACTGTATTCTTGATCTTAACCTACCCCACTTTTTGGCTGCTCTTATTCCTGAACTACATCTTCCATGGCTAATATTGGACTTCCTTTGCTAACTCCTAAATGAAAAACCCCTTGTGTAAATCTTACTTAGGTTTTTTCTTCCCTATGTCGCACCTCTAAGATATATAACTTCTTTCCTTCCGACTTCTAGCATGTCCTCCAGCTGGTGTGGCAGGACATTGGTGACCACTTGAGCTGCTCCCTGCTGGTGTACCAGGAGCACAACACAGTTTCCAGAAACACCATAGATTATTCTTTTCTTCAGATTGGTAGAGAGAGAAGAAAGAAATGGTAAATACAGTCCAGTAAATTAGAACGCAAAATCTCTCCTGCACTGGAGGTGGATCTGCCACGATACTTCAGAGCTGATACAATAGTTCTGATGATGCCTCAAGCATCTCTGTTCTGCAGGAAACACGGCAGGAAACTCTTCAGAGATGTTACCAGGCTGCTTCTGTTTTAACCAAGACATGGATCTACCAGAGAAGAATTAATATTTCCCCACTGTCCATTTCTTCTTGGTTTGATGAGCACCAAAATATAACATCACTTTTGTACTACACTAGAGAGCAGTCCTAAAGGCTGAGTCTTGCCACCATTACTACATCATAACCCACAGCAGCTATCTGAATCCAGATAGCCGTGAATGGTATCTTTCGCCCAGTCAATTATCTCTTGATTAAAAGCAAACCCTGCAGGGGTGGATAGGAATAATCTCTAGCTATTAAAATACTAACTGATTCACCAAGGAAGTTATCCTTCCATAGACCAGGGCTGTTCTATACTTACAGTTAAGCTCCCGCTTAAGATGTTAAAAGTGCCAACAGAACTAATATGTTGCTATTCTGAATACTAGCAGAATGGAAGGAGGCAAAAGTACCAACAATATTTAACTCCACTATCCATAATGACTGAATAATTACCACAAAATGCAATCATTAATCACTGGAGAAAACATGAGAACATGACTTAACATCAAAATAAAGTATGAAGAATGGAATGTTCTATGGAAGAATGCAGTAAAAATGCCTCAAAACATCAGAGTAAAAAAGTACTAAGCCTAGTATCTGATCCTCACATACACTGATGTGAAGCAGGAGTAAGTCTGTCGGGACAGAGGTAATTATTAACAGTCGCTACACAAAGGTTGTAAGCTAATAGAACTGGGCTGGTACTGAATGCACATCTGTCTCCTGTTTTGAAATCCTGGATAATGCAACTGGAAGGACTGGAGTTGTGTGACCTAGAGAGGGGTAGGAAGACAATAGTTTGAACTTCGCAAGAGTATGCCATTTTTTATCAAACTTTCGCAAAATGAGAAGTGGTAGTTTTGGTCTGGCAAGTTCCTCAGTTGAGAGTTTCAAACACAAAATCATGAATGTCTTTATCTATACCCCAATTTGCCCAAATCTTTGATTTCAGGGGAACTTGATATGTATAACTTTGTCTTTGATTTTATTTGTATATAATCTGCAGCACTGAAACCTTTCCCACCAACAAAGTGTACAGACATACCAGATCTTGCACAATTTCAGGGCTGAAAACAAGCTCTTCGCTGTTTCCTATAAACACCAATAAGTCTCATATTTTGAGGAAAGAACTGGACTTATGGGAAATAATAGAAATATTATAACCAATTTTAAACAACATAAGTATAACCATATGCCATTACTATATCATCTCTGTAGCCTATGTCTCTTGTGCTATTCTTGAAGAAGGTATTAGAAATATATATTTCACTAGATCTTGTGTAAAACTTTCCATTTAAGAAGAAAGATGATGCCAAACCTCTTACTCAAATCTAAATTATAATTCAGTTCTCCTACATTTTCTCTCAAGCATTTCAGTTGGCTTCATGGTAGGGAATACTGTGATCATGGGATTGGATGTGACCTTAATTTCAGGGAAATAAAACAAAAAATTTGTCTTTGGAAATTCATTAGTCGTCTCTGTTATCTTTGCAGCTGTGCTTTTTTCTGCAGAAATAAATCATACATAATAACTGATGAAATGAAATACGTACAGATGGGATAATACTTTCTCACTGTCATTCATCCACTGATCTAGTAATTTTGTTTAGCAAATTGTATTGATGCCTGCTGTGGGGTAACCCCAATAGATAGCTAAGCACCACACAGCTACTCACTGACTCTGTCCCAGCAGGATGGAGAAGAGAATCAGAAGGGTGAAAGTGAGAAAACCAGAACCAGTGTTATCAACACTGTTTTTGTTACAAAACCAAAATATAGCAACATACAAGCTACTGTGAAGAAAATTAACTCTACCACAACCAGAAACAGTCCAATACCAAATATTTCTATAGTGCAGCTTTCAGTTATCAGGCCATGAGTTTCATTTTAGAATAGCACAAAGATGCACCTGACGTTCCTCATTAGAAATACAATGCATTTGCTCCCATCACCTTTCATTTTTAACTTCTCAGCTTCCAGCATTAAGATCAAACTTACGTGTATTGTATGAATTGCTCTGAAGATTTGTCATCTTTCCATTGATTTAAGCCTTCCACAATGTAACCATGCATGAATTGCACCATAAGATTTCACTAACCATTCTCCATCAACCGTAAGTGTGATCACTTCATTTGTAGACACTTAGAGATACTGTGTACTGGCCAAGAGTCCTCCCTTCTGCTTACATGGAGATGAGGTAAGAAAACATAACCGATGAAGGAACAAGGATGTAATTTGCCATAGTCCTTTATACTAAGGGTGATTCCTTGCATCTGGCATGCATCTGGCAGGTTCCTGAAAGCCCAGGAAAGGTTTTGTACTGATATTGTATTTCTCATTGTACCAGAGGGCTGAAGTTCTTGACTACAGTCTCTTGATTACAGTCTTTACCCCCTGCCAGTTGATTTTTGGATGAGAGGAACTAAGTCCGCTGAGCCTTTTGAAGGCACAACCAAGACCCTCAGCCTACCCTGTTGTTCCCTAGGAATCATATCTACAGGGTAGGATCAGTGTGCTCCCAGAGGTTCATGACTGGAAGAAATAAGCTCCTCCTGTGTTTCAGGGTTCCTGTGGGCTGATGTATTTATTCATAAGGCGGACCAGTAAGCAGTTACTTGTAGCTTATATTCCTCACTTCTTAATTCAGGTTTTGATTCTTTTGTTATCAGTAGTACTCATTATTAGTGGCTATCTCAGTTTGACCTACAAAGAATTAGTTGACCACTGGTTATTTTGCTGTCTCCCATATGTGCTTTTCTACTGCAGATTGAGTGGATATAAATATTCTGTAAAGAGGGCAAATCTAAAATTTCCTCTCTCCTGCTGCTGGACTGCTTATGGGTGGATTGCCCTTATTCCAGATTGTTGCCAGCATAAAGAAATTCCTCCAACATGCATGAAATGCTCTGAATGTCAGATCTGTTTAAGTAGAAAAAATACAGGAGGAGGGATAAGAGGAAGAATGATAACAAAATTTGACAGTATTTAATGGGCCATGGTAACTGTTCTTTATGTGGATATAAGAACTTCATTTTCTGCCTGCTGTAGCCAGAGTCAAACAGTGGTAAATGCTGCAATTTATATAACTGACACTCAGCAATCTCCAGAAAATATTTGTTTGCTTCTAAATAAAGTAACACATTAGGTGACACATGCATTTTTGGAAAATACTTCTGAGATCAGAGCAGCAATTTAACAGGCTTGAATTAATGCTTTCAGAGCCAGTACTATTTTCCGACCTCTTGTCCTGGACAAATGGGGAAAAAAAAAGGATTTTTTTTATATGCTGTAATCAACAGTCACTATACATGATCCAAACACGGTCACTACCCACTACCATATCTAAAAGTAGATCAGCAGCCAATTTAAGGTGTGCTGAAAAGTAAAGGTGACCAGTTACTTTTATGGCCAATCATAAAACCTGAGAATCTGCCCTGCAGGAAGATTTACTCTTTGTCTTCTTTAGCTTGTGCTGGCAACAGGACAAACTAGTGTGTGTAACCCTCAGCTAGAAATTTTCATGAGAACCAACTAGTTTCTTCTTCAGGATATCACTGTATGGTAATAAAAATAGATGGTACGGTCTTTCCCATGGTATTTTGGCACTACTACTTGTAGTCTTAGCTGTGAGCAAGTGTACAAGCAAATGGAAGTGGAAATTAAAAAAAAAAAAAACATGCACACAGTAATAGAAAATATCTGAAGCCTCAAGAAAGTGTTTGATTTAAGTAAAACATTTGTTTTGTTATCATTTTTTATCTTGTCTATTCCCCTCTCTCTGCTTGTGAGATCCTTGCATGCTAATGGACCCATAGCTGTGGCTAGAAAGTCCTTTTGCTGAAGTTTCTTGCCAAACCAAGCTGCTCTGCTGAGGCTGACAGACTTCTTGGAAAAGTGACCGTGTTGACTTGTCGGTGGAGACTTCTAAGACTGGAGGGAAATAGACAGCAAACAGAAATTCGATCTTTTTGATCCAAAAATGTATTTTCCCTTTCAAATACATTCTGAGAAAATGCTCAGAAGGTTTTGTTTTCGTTCCAATATAGAATAAAAATCAATTCTGAAACCTTCAAAGTTATCATGAAGTGGAACTGCTGTTCTCTAGCCAGCTCTAAATGCATCATTAATGGACTTGGTTTTGATCTCACTGCACAGGTGCTAAGTTGGCAAGGCTCCACCGCCATTAGTGAGTTACCCCAGGCTAACACCTGGCTGAAATGAGATTAAGGCCCACTACCCTTAGACTTTCTCCAATGCACTGCATATGTTAGAGACCACGGTGCCTCTCCCTTGTCTGCAAAGCAGAAACAATATATACTGCAACTGCACGTCACCACCTGACCTGTACCTACAGTTTGGGTGTATGAGTAACCTGTCCCCTGAAAGAAAGTGCCAAATTTCCTATATAGTTAGTGGAGACAAGTAGGTGTTTGTGACTGCTTCCAGAGGGTGAATGTGTCTGTCTCTGCCTGGAAATTTTGCAAGCTTTCGGCCTCTTTCCATTGACCCATGAGAGAACTCAGGCAGTAAAAATTAGGGTGGTTGGTTCTGTGGGTACTTAATTTTTAGTCAGAAACAGGTCTTGCTTTCAGTGAATTGGACCACATCTACTATGAAGTTGAGGGGATCGGTACCGTTGTACAGTATCTCCTTTGTTAACACTACCATTAAAATGATCACTGAAGTAAACAGCATAAAAGCAGAGTAAAAGAATATAATTCTAAAACCTGCTTAACTGCAGAAGTTCGTGTAAGCTTTGGATCTGTTTCAAAGCTTTTTTAATTCATGCTGTTATGCCAATGCCCATATCATTGCCTAGGGTGGATTATGCTGTTACTAAGTGGACATCAGGTTTAGCATAATGCTAAAAAGTCCATGTATCAAGTAAAGGGATATCCTTTGATACTGATTGGTGAAGAAGATACTATCATCTGTATCATGAATACTAGAAGAAAATATCTAAATCCAGAGAAGTAGCAAATCCATGTTCTTTAGCTTGATCCAAGGAAGCTCCCATCTCAGAAGGATCAGTAGGCTCAATAATCAATAGCCACCTCCTATGGTAGATCATTTATATCTTGATCATCATAAATCCTCTGGAATGACTCATACAGTAAAAAGACTACTAGAGAAAAGGATGTTTGAAAGTGACAAAGCTCACCCCCTAAAAAAAAAAATGAAAAATATATTTGCCTGTAAGCCAAGCCCACGTGGTTCTCAGTAGCTGCACATTGCACTCTGTCTTCCAGGAGCCTAGACTGTTGTGTAATAAATGTAGGTAAGTAAGTGCATCATCTCACTGGCCTGACTGATGATGCTTGTAAAAGATATCCTGCAGTGACCAAGGATGGTGATTCTTACACCACTGTCTTCAATCACCATAAATCATCACAAACATTTCCTCCTTCCCCAATATCATGCAACTTCATCCAAATTCATTTAGCTTATACTTTTCAATTACTTCATGTAATGAAAATTATGCTTATATACTCTTTTAATTTCATTTACTAGTCTTCTTTTTTTTCTCTCCCTATCTCACCTCTGCACAGTATTGTCAATATTTAATTTGACATAAAATAAATAAAGCTTAAAAGACAGCTAATTTTATACATTTAAGTGTAATCCACCACTAGTCTGTGTTACACAAGCATCAGCTTTTCGGTAAATACGGCATGTTGCTGTATACTGAATTATGATAACAAGCAGTAATATTACCTACATACTTGCTCCTTATTACCGTCTACCTGGAGTCAGAGTCTTAGTGGAAGATCAACCTATGTAGTCCTTCATAAAGCATACCCAGAAAGGGTGTAAATTGAAGTTCTATTGGCAGTCTTCATTTCTGTATTTCATCGTTCTGAATGCTTGATTTTGCAACCTTAACATTTTCTTCATAGATTCATGTTTGTTTTTTTTTTCATTTGTCTGTTTGCTTGTTTGCTTGTTGGTGTGCAACATGCTGTCCATCTATGTATTCTTTCCCATTCTTAAATACATTCAGGGGTCCTTACCAGTCTGAGACTCCAGCTCCATCACCCCTTTGACCACTGACATTGAGCTAACATCAGCACATTCAAAAAGCATTTTTCCTCTATGGCACATTGTAGGTTTACCTGTCAGGGCAGACCACTAGGTCCTGCTTTCCGAATCATCACCACAGTGCCTAGCTGAAGTGTGCCAGGCTCCCAGCCAGCCCTCCTGCTGTCTCTGCTCCCAAGTCTACCATATTCCCCACACCCACCACTACCACCATCACAGCATGGCCCTTCTCTTCCTGGGGAGGCTTCACTTCATGGTCACGGTGCTCATGACACCAGCAGCAGATGCATTCCTTGGCCAAGACCTTTATTTTCTGTTCTCTGGTTTTGATATTCTTGTTGCTACTGAAAACAGAAGCATGTAAATAAGTGAGGTTGCACACTCATTAACTGTGTGTAAAATGAAGTTTTGCTACTTGATACTTTGCTAGGAAGGCATTTCAAGTGTGGTCCTACCAGGTTCTGTAATGTTTAGTCTATCTGATATTTTTGTTAATGATTTGGATAATGGAAAAGAGAGAAAATGTGTAGAATTTGCAGATGATGTCAAGTTGGAGGGAGCTGAAAGCTTTTAAGAGGTTAGGATAAGAATTCAAAATGACCTTGATAAATTGAAGGCATTGTCTTAAATTAACCAAATGAAATTTAGTAAAGACAAATGCAATGTCCTAGGCTTAGAAAAGAGAAGTAAAATGCTGGTAAAACTAGGAGTAAATGAGCAGGCAACAACATCAGGAGGAAGACTACAGTGCAGAACAAATGGAATGTGCATTTATATTGTGATGCTGATTTAAAAAAAAAAAAAAAAAAACATAAATTTCATTGTGGGTCATACTGGAAGGAATGTATGGGAAGCAGGAGGTGTAATTATTCTGCTTTACTGGTATTGTGTCCAGTTTGGGGCACTGCACAGTGAAAAAAAAAAAAAAAAAAAAATGTAGATATACTGGAAAGCAGCCAGAGGGGGAGTAACAAGAATGATAAGAGGTTTAGAAAACTGGAGCTATGAGGAAAGGTTGAAGGAATGGGGTTTGTTTAGTCTAGAAAGGAGAAGACTGAGCAGGGACATGATAACAGCCTTCCAATACATAAAAGGTTATTCTGAAGAGGAAAGTGATCAGTTGTTCTTTGTGTCCACTCGCTGTAGCACAAGAAGAATTTGGCTTACTTTACAGCAAGGAAGATTTTAGTTAGATATTGGGAAAGCCTCTTTCACTCTAACGAGAGTTAAATACTAGGACAGGCTACTTTAGGAGGCTGCAGAATAGCAGCAGAGGTTTTTAACTGAAGGTTAGGCAAACATCCGTGGCCTTGTGATTTGCAGGGGCTCCAAAGCAAGCCAAATCTGAGCAGAGTTTCTCAGGAATAGGATAAGGCACACTCCTGGCAGCAGTGCATGTTTCCTGACAAAGTCCTGCTCTGTGGTGCAAAGCAGGAAAATGCTAGCAATTGTCAGCAAAACCAATTCGACTGTTTTCATGCAAACTGTTTTCAACTGAGTTTTTTTCCCTTCAGACCTGTTTTGAGATGCAGTTAAACATTTCGGATGAAACTTTACTCAGAAACAGACTTCATCCCAGGCAAGCACCTGACTAATTTCAGCCTAAGTAGCTAATCTGGCAAATTATATGCAACCAAAAACAGGATCTTAAAATATAGATGGTTAGGAAACCTTAATTATAGGTAGTGTTACCAAGCTCCTCACATAATTTTTATTACAGTGTCAAACCAAAGATCTGGCCAGGGTCACCATCCAGAGAACTGAGATGAAGGAGATTAAATTGGCACATGTGAAAGTAACAGTCAATAATCTCACAACTTTTTGTCAGAAGATTAGTAGACTATTTTATCACATGGTATGGTCAGCCCTTAGCCTTCATCTGGAAATAGGCTTAGTTCATAAAATTAGTTCAAAAATTTTTTTAACTTTTTTTTTTTTTTTCTTACATGCCTTTCTTTGACTCTTGATCCTACTGGATTATTTACCTTAAATTTTGAAGATTTGCAAATTTAAGAGGTAGAAACATGTCTCTGAAAACAAAAAAAACATTTTTTTTAAATAAAAGAAAAGGGAAAAAGGGGGGGGAAGAAAAAAAAAAAAAAAAAAAAAGAAAAGAAAAAAATCAAAGAAAGAAGGCTGAGACTATCACCCAAGCACCTGCCCTAAGGAGCCAGACTTCAAGCAAAGTGCTGTGAAACTCATAACAATAGCATGAGTGTTGGCAACCCTACTTAAGGGTGTAATTTCCATTTCTTCTAAACCCCCTTTATACTAGCAAAGTCACCATACTGTAAAGAAGAATAAACCCCTAATATTAGGAGTAATCCAATACTTTTCCAGTGAAAAGTAAACTTCTCAGTAGTTTAGCTGTTTTTCAAATGCAGAACCTATGTGACTGTATCCCTGACACATATAGAGTCACAGCTGAAATTCCATTCCCAAGCTAAAGGATGGCTGCAGTCACTGAAAAGGTTGCTTGGAATCTTTCTTCAGGTATTGGGAGAGGGGGTTGTAATTAATGGGAACACAGCCCTGTACGGTAGTGAAAGGAAAAGGATATAATTTTTTTACATACTAAATTAAAAATAGTAAAATAAGACAGGAGAGGAATACAAAGATGTTGATTAGAGAGTAGAAAGAGTCTGAATACACGGAGCATGCTTCATTTTGTATGTTTGAACTCCTGCCATTAAAAGCCAGTATGTGCCGGAGACTTGTTAGAGCTTGTCGCACAGCAAGACATAAACACAGGTAAGCGGATTCCTCCATGGACCCACCAGCCCTGCTGCAGCAGGTGCACATGCGTGCAGGCAACCACAGGCACAGAGCTGGGCAGGCAGGCAAGGTCTCTGCAAGAGACTGAAAGTCTGTCACTCGCTTCGGCAGGCTTCGGGTCAGACCCTAGTGGGACTATTTGCTTTGCAAGGGAAGTATTTTCAGATGAAATCTGGCCTTTCTGTTTTACATATATGTTGCCAAACACAAAAGAACACAATGCCAGGTGGAATTCAATGTGTTTCACCAAAAGAGGCTTCTGTCTGGACATCATGCCAAAATTTTGATACAAGCAGAGCTGTTTCCTCTGCCAGGCCACTCCCTTCCACTCACACTAGTCTTTTGTTGTCAACCCACCTCCTGTGTGAAGGTGTGAAGTGAACTAAAATTTGTTTTCTTGTCGAAATATCCCATAAAAGACTGAGAACATTTGTTTTCACTTAAACATGCTCAGTGTGCATGGATCTGTCATCTGTATAAAGCCGTACCCGTTGTATCCCATCTACCTGTGCCTCCATAGTTATAGACCATATATAGACCTCCATAGTTATAGTATAGTTATAGGATGAGTTCAAGAGTACTTCTGCATACTTCTCTACTCCCAAACCAGCAGGCAACCACCCTGCCAGCACAACCCATCCCAGGGGAATCCAGGGGCAGGGACCCAGGCTATTTTGAAATTTGATTTTTTGATGTAATCTGTTCCTAGACCTCAAGTATATAAGAGTCAATGCAGAAGGATCAGGCAAGTATTTGGTCTCAAAGTAAGAAAGGACAGTCACCATTCAACTACAAATGAAGTTTACTTCAACCAGAAGACTTTGTCTCTCGTGTTGAACCAGGTTTTGAGATGGGCTGAGGCCCCTCAGTTCCCAGCCATCCTTGAAAGAGATAAACCTCCTGGCTTTTCTGTGAAAGCAATTCACAGGAAAGCTTTTGCACATGAGATGGACATATAGGTGCTTTATAACTGGGCATTTAAAGAATTTGCATTTGTCTGGCCTTAGCCAGAGAAGATGACTCCAAAAGCTAGAAGGAATTAGTTACTTCTTAAGTATATGTTTCAGTACCTGAATTGAGACATATAAATCTAAATCTTCACTAGGATAGAAAGGTTAAAAAGTTAAAATGAGCTTTAAATCAACATATTGAGGAACATTATACTGAAATGTTTTAATCTTTTTCAGTCATTTTCAAGTTGTCTAGACCATGTATTACTTTTCTCAAAAGGTAAATTTTGTTAGTGTTCTCTTAAACCCTGAAGGGTTTATTTTATGCATTCGATATCTAACTAGAGTGTCCCAGTTGAGTAGAATAATGTAATATCTTCTAGCTCTACGTATTCTCCATGATTGCAAACAATCAAATTGCTACTAAAATTTTCAGCACAACTACTATCTTTTATTGGTGAGCAATTTTTCATCTTCTTTAAATAAGCAGAAACCTGGATGTTTGCAGGATTTCATAAGCACTCCTCTGGCATTCTTTCTCAACTCAGTGTTGTGCTTCAGCTCCACATAGATGTTTTGGGATCTGATCCTTTTGCACAGAGAACTGGGTCTAATTCCTGATAGCACACAGCCATATTTTACTTCTAAGGCCATAATATTATGTTGCATTATACTGATATTGTCTAATACCTATCAATTATTTGCATCATAACAAATTAATTTTTGATAGGATATGAAATTTATTTGGAAGCACCTGTTCCTGCTATTGCAACACATCACGAGTTCTTATTAGCAACAACACTTGCCTCAGAACCCAACACTTTACTTGCATTTCAGTTGCACAAGAATTTTAGGACATCTTGCATTGAGGCTTCCATTCTGTATGTAACTCAGTGCAGATCCCTCAGCATTTTGTAGGATGAAACCTTAAATACCACCATGGTATACAGGTAAGTCTGTCTTCTAGAGACAATCAATTCCAAAACAATCCCCACAAGGTCCATTGAGATTCTTCAGTGCTTGCAGATCTCTGTCTTCTCTGTTAATAAGCCACTTCATTTCTTAAATATTGTGTTTTAGAAAATGACCTTCACTAATGCAGAAGGAAACTACTGTAAAATCATGGACACCTTCTTAGTTAAAGCAAACTTTCTGAATTCAGCCAAAAAATACTGAAAAAGTGGAATTCCTCCTTCACCTTTTTCTATTTGAGCAAAATTTCCTTCCTTACCACCAGCTCAAACACAGACACAAATCTAAATGAAAATAATCACCTTCCAGGTTTCAATTCTACATATAGAGGGAGTAGTTTTATATTCAGGAAGAAAAAGGGTAAGTATAAGCAAACGTCACAAATCTGTGTATGTAAATCATTCAATAACTTCAGAGACATCAGATGTTTAACCTCCAGAAGCAGAAAGTCAGAGCTTTATCATAAATTCACAGACTCTTATAATCTGCTGTAGATTTGTAGAGCTGCAATATGGTGCTCATAGATTATGAGCATTAGCAAGTTTATCTAGTTAGCTGGACACAAAATTTGCAATGGAAGTGAAAAGAAACATCTTTCTCTTTCCATCAAAAGCTCTTGCTTCTGAATCTCATTCACTTGCTTGTTTTTATATTGCTGTCATAGATAAGATCTACAAGGCTGATTTCTCAGTGACTGCCATCCAGGAATGCTACCTGCAACACAGGATCCGGCCTCACCCCAGCTGTCTCTGAAATTAATAGGTCTTACTTTCATTTACTTTGCATACACCCTCTCTAGTTTCCTTCTAGCACAGGACTATGACTTAAAATTTCCTCACTAACTAGTAACGGTTAAAAAAAAAGTGCTGTTTCAGTGATATACCTGGGTGAGATGATTCAAGAAAGAAAAGGAAAAGAAAAGAAAAGAAAAGAAAAGAAAAGAAAAGAAAATCCTACTGGTGTACTGTCATTACTCCTGGTGGCAGTTTCTCAGTCGCTGAGAAAGTATCAAGTCTTGTTTCTGTCTCTTCAAGGACTGGCTCTCCCTGCTCTCTCCTTGTATTTTGCATTCATGAGCATGCCCTTCTGTTCCTCTCCCTTGTTGTAACCTTTCAACTCATCCGTCTGTCACTTGGCAGTAGCTTCTGGAGGGACATTTCATGTTTATTCAAGTGTTGCTGTGCTGCGAGACTGCAGAAGCAGATTTGTTGTTTCCAGCTATATCTGTCTATTTCCCAACACCACATATTCCCATACCAAAGTCAGGAAGTCAGATACCACACTGAAAACAAGTCAGAAGACCATTTTCCTTTCTCATGTTTGCTTTATTTGCACATGGTCCTTTCTATGAGGGTAGTACACAGCGAATTCAAACAGGGTTAGCAGAACTCTTGTGAAAACAGCCTCTCTTTTTCTCCACGCTATTGTGATTCATTTGCTTTTACCACAGAACTGTTGGGTTTAATGTATAGCAAGCAAGTGCATATGTATGCAGTAAGGCCAGCCCTTCACCATAAAATGGGACCTGGTAATCCAACCAACCCCATTTTGTAGTGAGCTGGATTTGTTTCTCACCAACAGGCTTTACTGAGGTCCACACACAACAGGAGGAGCTGTACCCCATTGTGTGTGTACAGTGGGACTGAGGTAGAAGAGCTTTTTGCCCATGTTATATGTAGCTGGTGACTGCTGCTGCATGATCTGAGGTAGGGCACAGGGGTTTTTTCCTCTGCCTGGCTTGTCCTATTTCCCCCATGCTAGAAATGAAGCCTGGGTAAGGATCCTTCTTGGAAATGATGTGGTATTTGTTATCCAGGTTTGACAAGAGACTAAATGAGTCTGTAGATGGTTGAAGAAATTGCTTTAGAGTTCTTACTTCTTCAGGAGGTTCTGCACAGAAGTGTACCCAGCCCTCCATTGGCTAAGCGATAACATGCAGCCATGCTGTGGGGTGTGTGAAGGCTACTTTGGGCTGCACAGGGTAAGAGCCTCTGCAGAAACATCTACTGAAGAGTAGTTATGTGCTAGGACATGCTGAAACAGCAGTTCCTGCTCTCTCTGAGCCCACAGGAAAAAANCCCTCTCTCCCTGACCCCAAAAAAAAAAAAAAAAAAAAAAAAAAAAAAAAAAGCATTACGTAGAATTGCCTGAGGTAGTGAATATAGGAAATTAAGACAATGCTTAGCATTTAGAACAAGCTACAAGAAGAGAAAAGGATCATAGCTCTCAACATACATGTAGTGTATGATGACGAGTCATCATAAATAGTAGAAAGTACAATAAAAATTACTTCTATTAAAATCAAGTTTTAAAAAGTACATATGCTAAACGGATGACAGAAAACAAGAAAACAATTCATTAGCAGGGCAAGGAAACCCACAAGTTAAACAGGTGAAATGCAAAGCTTGCAATAGTCAGCTAGTCTGCATCATGGAATACATGAATTAAAGATGCATGTAAATACCTGTACTAGAAAAGACAGACCAAAAGGAAAAGTGCCAGAAGAGGGACTAGCCCTTGCTTCCTGCGGTGCACACTTGACAGGGTTACAGGCTGATCACGAGGGTGGTTGTGACCAACAGAGAATGAAAGTCTGAAGCAGTCCTTGGAATGGAGAGCTTCACCCAGCAACATGCACCACCAACCTGCTAGTTGGTTGTGCTAGTGGCAACAGGATGCACAACTTTCAGAAACTGCAAAACTAAAAGAATCTCTGGGTCTAAATTACCAAAACAGTAATCTCAAAGACTACTCCAAAATAAATCTACATCTAGACCAGTAAAAACTAGGGAATAACATTTAAAGTTTGAGACCATGAAATGTGAATGCCAGTCCTCTCTTCCTGAATACAGGTTTTGTATCAGGGAAGTAAAAGGTTGGATTTGTGGACAGAAGACCAGTTGGCTGTTAACCGCTTACCATAAGCAATAGCCAACAAAAGGAGTTAGATAAATATTGTCTTCTCCTGTGTCTCACAAATATGAAAACTAACTTTCAGTATGCAAATGTACAAAAGGAATAAAAACCTGACAGATCTACCGTTTGCAAACAGGATCCTGTGACTGTGAAACAAAGCTAAATGTAGATCGTTCATCTCCTCATCTGATTAAGAAGAACCTGTTTGCAAACAAAACATTGATTGTTGTTGCCGAAATGACTACTGAGACCATGCTAAATTATCAAGCAATTAGTACAGGGCAACACACAAGGCACATTTCCTACCTTGTTATCTGCTAAAGGAGGAACTCTGCATATTAGATATGATTTTGTGTACAGGCTCCAGGATAGCAAATCTGCTGCTGTAACAAGAAAGAGTATTAAATCCCCCATCTTCACACACAAAATAACAGGAATCTCTCAAATATTAGAAAAGAGCCAAGAATGCTTTGTATTGGCCCAAATGAATAGTGACGTAGGAAAACTGGCATGTTACAGACATCAGAAATACAGTCAAGGCTAAGAAACAATTTTAGCAGCACAGGAAGAGGTGTTTTGTAGAGTAAACTCATCTGAGGTTAGCTGACAGGAAATGGTATGTGTTCTTCCTGCATTGTAATTCTTTCCTCCTAAACGTAACATCTTCAGATAAAATATACCTATATAAATGGATGTGCGTAAATCTTTGTTATAGAAAATATAACTGATAAACTAATGCCTGACAGGAGCCTATAGGCTACTATCCACAAATTTAAGCTGCTACTCTTATAGTCTGCTACAAAGTCAGTATCTGGCCATGACAGTCCCTTATTTCTGTACAAGAGATTGTCGGAAGAGCATCAAAATAGAGCACTTTTTGGGAAAGGCTCTAAGTCAAGACCTTGTATGTAGTTACCATTGTAAATGACAAACTGAAACAAATAAAAATGTTAATAAAATGATTAGCTATGATAGCTGGTTGTCAAGCCAGGCACTAGGCAGAGTTATTTCACAAAGCCAGCAACAAATCCGGACAAACCCACATAAATATGTTTTCTCTGTGGCTTTCTTTTCACATATAAGAATAGGCAGAGTATTATTTCAGAACCTGAAGGTCTACAACTCAAGTCAAACAAATAATTCTTCTCCCAGTTAGATGCCATAAAAATGTTGTTTGCCCCCATTGTTTTATTTACCAGGCTACCTATCATATTGCACTCCTTACATTCTGCTTCTCTCCCGTTATCTTCAGTCCATTCCAGGCTACTGAGTGCTGCTCAGAATTGAACAAGAGCAATGCTTTTTGTCATCCTCATTGGCAGGAAAACAAAGTTCAAACATGTAACTATGCTACATGAGAACTGATTTATTGACTCAGAACACAGGTCAATCTAGTCCATTGTCCTGTCTCCAGCAACAGATTTATAGGAAAGATTATGAGAACAAGGCAAGCATGAAGTAAGACTTCATACTCTCTAGACCTCAGGAACTTGAAGCTGGAATTTCCTTGGCTGGGAGCATATATATCTATTTAATGGCTCTTGTTAGATTTTTTTCTTCCATGTATATGCTCAGTTGTGTTTGAATCCATATAAACCTTTAACAGCTTCAGTATTTTTCAGCAAGGAGTTCCACAGCTTAAATTTTTTTCTCAGTGAAAACGTCTCCTTTGAAACTGTCTACTTTGAAACTGCCCCTACTAATTTTATGGAATGATTCCTTGCATTTTATTGTGAAATAAAGCAAACAGTTGCTCCTTTCCAATAGTATATTTTGCTCTATCATATGTTGCATCCTCTGGTTTGTACTTTCAACATCAATCAACAGTTTAGTATCCTTATTAGTAAAAGATTCATAAGCAACTGGAGAAGAAAACTTTATTCCAGTTACTGCAGGAAAGCTCAGGCAGAGAATATTTAGTATGAGGTCTAAATCTAATTCTACATAATTTCCACATAATCAAAGGAGAAACAATACCTTTTACTATTTCCCTAGACAGCTCAATTCCCATCGAACTCAGTTCCTTTCCAGACCAAGCTTAGAGTGAAAAGTGACTTTCACACTAGGTTCCACCAGGCCCAACATCTACTCAGGTACAGCTCAGTCTGACCTCAGGCTCCAGGTCCTGGTCAAAGCAAAGAGCAACAATCAGGGTCTTCTGGTCTGCGAGGAAAATATTTTCCAATTTTTGCTGTAGTGATAGTCAGGCACAAGGCACATTAAGGATATATGTACGAGAGGCATATTAAATACCCTTTTGTGTCATCTGATTTACAATGAAAATAAGTAAATGAAAAGAAAAAATCTTAATGGAAAAATAGTTCTGTTATCTGAAAATAATATTACACAAGTTTCTCTTTTTGGAATTTGTCCATTCATTTTCTTCATAAACATTTACTAAGGAGAAAACTATTTTATGAACATATGGCACTTGTCTCTGTTTTGGATGTAAAAACGTCTGGTATTTTGCTGACTTCATTTCATTGTGAGTCACTGTGTAGCTTTGTATAAACACCAGGGTATTTTCATCAATTAGAAATAACTGAGATTTTCAACATAACATTCCCATATTTACTTGTGCTTGAATAGTTCTGCTAATATTCTAGACAATACACATATAGATATATAAACTGCACACATAGGATCCCTGTTCCTAAGAAATTGCAGTCAAAGAAATGATGTCTGAGGAGCCATGACTGCCCTAAAACCACAGTGCACCCATTAGCAATAAATAAATAAATAAATAAATAAAAATCCTACAGGTTTTCTCTGTAATTGGGTGTTTTTCATAATTTAGAATTACTGTGATAAGTAAAAACAAACAGTCTTTGAAAATCTCATTCTAATGGCAAAAAAAAAAAAAAAAAAAACCACCTTATCAAATGAGTGGGCTCTTTCTTAAGATAATGAGAGCATATACAGAATCTCATCTGATTGTTTTAGAAAACTCCTTCAATTCTAATACATTCCTGCATGTTGTTGGCTACCTGGATAACCAGAGCGAGGAATTTGATTGCCCTATCAGTACTCCACAAGGATGCGACTGATCCTGCTCCAGTTCTGGAGCACTGTAGAAGTGAGAGGACACTGTAAGTGCTGCCCACTTCAGGAAGCTTGTGACAACACTCAGTCACGATTCAAATTACTGGCACCATGGAGAACCTAGACAATCCAAGTCACTACAGCAGCAACTCTAGAAGTGGCAAAGACGTGCTCATGCGTGGTGGGACATGCATCAGAGAGAGGCTACAAACGGGAAATGCTTATCCTGCTACTGAGGGCACATTCATGGGAGAGAGAGAGGGTTCAAATCCCAGGAGAAAGATGTCTATAGACCAAGCACGTGGATAACTGCTCCGGCCATTGGGCTAGAAGGGACAACAGAAGTAAGAGCTGTGTGAAGAAGGCCTGCCCGGTGGCTGAAATCACACTTCCTGGTCAATTCACAAGGTAAAACGAGAGTATCTCCTCTGACCTCACTGTTGTAAAACGGCTGCAAGCCCTGCTGCTTGTCCTCCCGCAAGTTGACACTAGGTGGCAGCAATTAAAGTGGCAGCAGGAACTTCAGCTCTCTCTGGCCCCAGGAGGCTCTCCGGCAACCAGGCAGCCTCGTGTCGGTGGCCCCAGTGGGCAGTCACGGCTTCGCTGTCCGTCTTAGTGCCGTGGAGGGTGCCGCAGTGTGCAGTCAACTTGTGAGCTGGGAACAGACATGGAGATGAAATCACCTGTTCTGTAACTGTTGTGTTCATTCATGCTTTTCTCTAAACTGACTTCATATTTAGTAGGCCTGTTTTGCTTCTGGGGCCTCTTTGCCAGCATTGAAATGGCAATGTTCCCCAAAACAGTAAAGTAGAATCTATTAACCATTCTGGTGTTCTGATTGCTGCTTTGGAGATGAGCAGGTTGGCTTTTGCACAGCATTGTAGAAATGCTAACAGTAATTACCTCGGTGATAGCAATTCCAGAATCAACAATCACAGTACTAGATTGATAATGTCATAACCACCATTCAGAAAATTTGTTGCACAGCCTCCCATTTCTGAAGGAAGCTGATGGAGGAAAAATCTGAAACTCTCCAAAAAAATGAGCAGCACCAATATTAGGATATTTTCCTCCTATTCTAATATGACAGGACTTCACTGCCAGTAAATCACAGACTATTCAAAGTTTAACAATGACGTACCAAAAGACAATCAGCAGCAACCAACACTAGTATTTCCTTGGAATATTCATATTCCTTGGAATATGCTTCATTTCCTCTGCACACCAGTTTTGTTTGATAGCTCTGCCACAGTTCAAGTTGTCTCACTGCTCTGTTATACTTGTTTTTCCCAGGGGGGTTATTGCCAAGTTCTAAAAATGTGTTTGGAGCTTAAATCTGGAATCTGGGCCTTCAGCTTGGAAAAAAAGTCATCCTTTACACATTAACTCAGATGGTGACTTTGAGTTAGTGAAGATGGAATCCAGTGCTTAGTCTCTGGTGAGAACTACAGTCATTTTACTTGTGACATCAACACTCAATGGCTTGATGCAACTTCTGGTACTGCAATGTAGCGTAGTCACCTAAAGGTAGGTGCCTTATAAGACAATCAAACTAGTGACTTCTTTGGTTGAGCAATTCTGGCACTGGTCACACTATCTATCTGTCAAGCCACAGAGAAGTAGAAGGGAGGGCCAGAGATGTGAATTGTCACTGTGCATAAGCATACAAGAGGTGAGAGCAGGGGCAGGTGACCCGGGAGGAGTAGACACACTGCCTAAGTATGCAGGGACAAGATCTGGGAAGCCAAACTTCACCAGGAGTTGAATCTGGGAAGGAACATGAAGAGCAGCAAGAAAGTCTTCTACAGGCATAAGAAAAAAAAAAAAAAAAAAAAAAAAAAAAAAAAAAAAAAAAAAAAAAAAAAAAAAAAAAAAAAAAAAAAAGAAAAAAGGAAGACTGAGAAAAACCTGGGCCAGCTGCTGATGGAGAAGGCCAAAGTTCTTAATGCCTTTATGCCTTTTATCAGCTTGGTCTTTTTTGGTAAGAGAAGGTTTTAGCAATCCCAAGCCCTAAGACAAGAGGAAAAGTCTGGAGCAAAGAAAACTTACCCTCAGTAGAGAAGGATCAGATTAGGGAACATGTAAGAAAAACAGACATAAGTCCATGGGACTTCATGGGATGCATACACAAGTGCTGTAGGAGCTGGCCAATCATTGCAAAGCTAGTCTCAATTAGCTTGGAAAGATCATGGCAATCAGGAGAAGACCCTGACAGCTGGAAGACAGAAAATGTCACTTCTACCTTTAAGAATGGCAAAAGAGACAATCTGTGAAACTACAGGCCAGTCAGCCTCACCTCAGTCCTTAGGAAGGTCAAGACCTTCCGGAGGCTATTTACAACGATGATGGACAAGAATATGACTGGAAGCCATCAGCATGGATTTAGGAAGGGGAATCCATGCCTGACCAACGTGATAGCTTTGTATGATGAAATTGACTAGCTTGGTGAGTAAGAGGAGAGCAGGAGATGAAGTTTATCTTGATTTTAGTAAGGGTTTCAACATTGGCTCCTGTAACATCATTGAAAAACTGAAGCATGGGCTAGATAAGTGGGCAGTAAGGTGGATGAAAAACTGGCTGAACTGCCAGGCTCAAACAGTTGTGATCAGTGGCATGAAGTCCAGGTGAAGGCCAGTCACTAGTGGACTACCTCAAGGGTTGGTACTGGGGCCATTACTGTTTATCATAATTAGTGACCTAGATGACAGCACAGAGTGCACCCCCAGCAAGTTTCTACATTATATACTGGGAGGAGAGGCTAATATCTTCATCTGATACAGCTGGGTGTGCTGCCGTCCAGAGGGACCTTGGCAATGTGGAGAAATGGACCAACAGGAGTCTCGTGACACTTAACAGGGGGAAATGCCAAGTCTTGCAGCTAGGGAGGAATAACCCCAGGCACCAGGACAGGCTGGTGGCCAACAGGACGGAAAGTAGCTTTGCTGAAAAAGACCTGGGCTTCACGGTGAGCCAACAATGTTTATTCTCCATACTGAATACATTAGTGTACAGGCACTAAAAAAGAGCACACCAGTATGTTGTGTTCGTAGCAAGTATTTTTGGGATTCCTCCATAATGGTGCCTTGTAGGCATTTCCTTGCTAATCTGCAAGTGCTGGATGGAGGGGATCCCATTTAATCCCCATTTTTGTTGATTTTGTGATCTCTCCGTATCACATTATCCCATGCCCTTTGTTTAGCAGCATCACTCCCTCACAGGGGTGCTGGTTACCCCCTCCCTCCTCCCTCCTCCCTCCTCCCTAGTTTAAAGTCCTCCTCATAAGGTCAGCCATCCTATCAACAAAAATGCCCCCACTTAGTGAGCTGCATCCCATCTCTCCCAACCACAGATCCTCAGACAGGGTCCCATGGTCATACAATGTGCCCTGTACTCTGTACTCTTACAGCATGGAAGCCCATGATATCCTAGGCTGCATTAGGAAAAGCATTGCCAGCATACTGAGGGAGGTGACCCTTTCCCTCTCTCCTCACTGGTGAAGACACATCCAATGTGCTGGGTCTGGGTCTGTGCTCCCCAGAACAAGAGACATAGACATACTGAAGTGACACCGGGGAAGGGCCACAAAGATGTTTAAGGCATGAGAGCATCTGTCATGCAAGGAGCGAATGGAAGTACTGGGACTTTTTAACCTACAGAAGAGGAGGCTCAGAGGGATCCTATTGATGTGTATAAATACCTGATGGGGAAGAAGGTGGAACCAGACTATTTTTAGTGGTGCCTAGTGGGAGGACAGGGCAATGAACACAGTATGAAATACAGAAAATTCCATGCAAGCATCAAAAAAGTATTTTTTACTGTGAAATTGGACAGGCACTTACTTGCCCAGTGTAACTGCCCAGAAATGTTAAGAACTGTCCACTTCTGTAGATACACAAAATCCAGCTGGACACATTGCACATTGAACATCCTGGGCAGTCAGCTTTAGATGACCCTGCTCTGAGCAAAGGCTTTGGACTAAATGATCTCCAGACGTCCTGTCCACACTCAACCATTCTCTGATTGTGTGAATTTGTGATTGTGTCCAGCTTAGCCCTTATATGTCCCTCATTGCCTTTGACTCTGCAGATGCCTCCCAGCCTTGGCCAGAGGAGTGCTGGAGGGCTAAAGTTAGGCCTGTATACCATAAGTACATATAGTTGTCTGCATTTTACTGTGTATGCCTGATTTGTACATGTTGTGATCATTGCACCAAACAGAGAAGGTGCAACAAGAAGTCTGTGCAGAGATGTAGTTTTTCAACAGAAACAGGAAATGAAAAATCATCTTCACAGTCCAGGGACAAAGCATCTTTTCTGGCAGCTCTCTAGGGAGCTGGCTTTGGCTCACTGTCTTGTTTCCTCAGCAGCACAAGAGACTGTAGGATCAAGAAAATAACAGGAAAAGATTAGCAGGCACCTTCTGGAGTCCTGTCTGTTAGATATTTGGTGCCCTGTTGGAGCTGTACATATATGACTTTCTAAAGGAATAATTGTGGTTCTAAGGAAACAATTGTTCAAAACTTACTAAAATGGATGAAAATTGATATTAGTCTGAATTTGGTGTTCTCTGCCAGTAAAACACCTCTCAGGGTGGACAGACAATTGCTAAACTCACAGAACTTAATGGGCAAAACTAATTATCACCTGCACTGTGGAATTAACGGCAGGAGACATCTTGGTGGTGACACTGTGACACTTGAGGCTGACAGGGCCCTGTTGTACCAACTGACATACTTTCATCAGAAATACTGTAGTATTTGATGTTTTTCCTCAAAGTTACTGCAATGCCTAAAATACTATCAATGCTGTGAATGCATGAAAATCTTTCTGAAATTATCAAAACCTTGTAACTACTGGCAGAGGCTTGAAAACACGAATTCTGAAAGCTCAAAAGTCTAAATGGCAACAATAGCCTGGATTAATGATGACTGCAGAGAGCCTGATTCATGAGATTTGAACACATGGGACCTGCGAAATTCCTTACAGTTCCTCCACCCTTTCTTTTAGATAAAGAAATCATCCTGCTGGTATTGTAGGGCCCAGTCATCTGTGCAAGGCCACTTTTTGTCTTCTTTTTTGGAGAGTCAAGTATGTGTGTTCCTGCAGAAAAAGGTGAAATTTGTAGTCTCCATGAAGTGAAGGGACCAATGTGTCTAAAAACCTCTTCTTAATATAGTTCAATAGCTCATTTTTTCCTTAAATCATGTCCTGTCGTCATACACTGCCTAACTTTGTAAACGTACTGTCATTTTTGCCAATAAATACCACCTGAGATTTAGTAGCATCTTCAGTGGCTCCATGTGTTACAACTCAGAAGCTTTTCAGCTTATTGGCAGCTCTTAACTTGATACCAAGTTCAGCTTATTTTGGTTTTAATAAATATCACCTTGTGCTAAAAGTATGCTTATTTTTCAGATGGCATTTTTAAAAATATTTTGATGGAGCTCTTAAATAGAATATGCTTGTTCCATTTATTTCTCATGCAAGAAAAAAAAAAAAAAGTATCCCGTTGAAATGTTTTGAGAATACTTTTGCCTGTTGCTGCACTATGAACAATAGGAGCCCTTGCTGACCCCACCAGAGATTAATGGGTCAGAATCTGTGTCTTTCTGTGGAATGGAAGGCGTCAACACTAAAAGCTCACTTACCCCACAGATAGTTGGTCCCAGTCCTGTTGTTTTTTTCCAGTTTTCAGAAAAATCCTTGGCAAGAACTGTCATTTTTACAGTCATCAAATTCCCAAGAATCTTTCCTTCACATCTCTCTCTTTTTCTTTTGATGGACTCTCACATCTAGTAAATGTAGACCTCTTACAGGAATGTGGGCCAGACATGTGTAAGCCAAATGGCTTATGCCTGGAACAACAGCAAATTAGCAATGAAATCCAGCAACCAGATGAAAATAAATAAATAAATAAATAAAATTCAAGGATTATTTTTTCCATGAATGTTTCCTGTGTTTTAATTTATTTGACTCACTTGTGCAATTAGCTCTGACCCACTGGATGGCCATCTGATCATGTGGGGGCACCATGTCCTGTGCCTTCTTCTCAAATTTGATATTGATTTGTCAAAACTCGAAGCACTGTAGAAGTACTTTCACACTCTAACCAAAGATAAAACAGGCAGGGGATTTTTTTTCTTTTTGTCTCAGTTCAGACGTATTCAAAAAAGCTTGTTTCTTCTAAGTGATCACCTGAATTTCTGTAAACAAGTAAGCATGTTGTTGCCCTTTACTGACTGGCCCATACACACTGAATTGGACCTTTTAGTTAGTTCTTTCAAAAGTATTGTTTCTGTTGAAATGGCAGAGTTTTGATATTTGGCTCTCCTTCTGTAGGTGTGAGACTCTGATTTATAAAACTAGACCCACATTTTTTTTGTTTTAAAGCTTTGAGCCAGCAAAATGCTTTAGTAAATGTGTATTTTTAAATCAGGTGCACTACCCAAACATTTAAGTCTAAACAGAGATTTAACTACTTTAATGGCTAGATACCTTATTTAGGGTGTAAAGTATTAAGCAACTGTAATCTGATTTCAGATATTTGCATGGAGTTTGTCTTGTACTATTATTATTCTCAATTTTTACCAGCCCTCTGATGCTGTCCTGCCTCCAGTAAATTAAGCAGCAGAATACTTTTTGTCTTCTAGGTGGTATTATATCTTGCTGACTTGCAAAAATTCTGGGTTTTAGGTAATGAGAGAAACTCCAAGGAATAGCTCATTGATCCTTTAGGATCCCTCTTATGTACATCTTAGTTCACACTACTAAAAATAATAGTTCTTATATATGAAGAACATTATAGTCAGGCAGCCTGGGCTGCAGTGACCATGCCCTGGTGGAGTTTGTGATCCTGAGGAGCGTGGGCCTGGCAAGGAGTGGAGTCAGGACACTGAACTTCAGGAAAGCAAACTTCAGGCTGTTTAAAGAGTTGTTGGAAGACATCTCCTGGGAAACTGTCCTTAGGGACAAGGGATCAGAGCAGAGCTGACAGCACTTTAAGAACATCTTTCTGAGAGCACAAGAACTCTCCATCCCCCAGAATAAGAAATCAGGCAGGGGAGGCAGGAAACCAGCGTGGCTGAGGAAGGACCTGCTGGTCAAGTTGAGGGAAAAGAAGGCAAAGTATAGGCAGTGGAAGCAGGGATGGGTGGCCTGGGAGGATTACAGAGGTGCTGTCAGGGTATGTAGGGATGGGATCAGGAAGGCCAAGGCGCAGGTAGAATTAAGCTTGGCGAGGGATGTGAAAAACAACAAGAAGGGTTTCTTTAGCTACATAGGGCAGAAGGGGCAAGTGAAGGAGAGTGTTCCCCCTCTAACGAATGAAAAGGGAGAACTGGCCTCCTCTGATGTGGAGAAGG
>VXAV01004759.1:12149-44565 GCA_013399715.1 Alectura lathami
TATTTGCCCCCTTGTGAATGAAATCCATGAGCTGGAAAATCTTTCAGCCCCAAACGGTGTCATAAAAATATCACCTGGGACACCACAACAAGCTTCCCAGTCTCTGCATCAACAGCTTGCACCACTCCTGTTACTGTGCCATTCCCTATCGCCACTCCTCTGATGAGTCCAGTGCTGTTCACTGATGCAATCTTCTCCTCACTGATGGAGAAAATGATGTTGGATTGAGGTTGAGGGCCTCCTTCTGAAGTGATCTACAATTAATAGCACACAAAACAACTACATTTATTCATGAGATATTCATTCTGGTCAGTGTACACCTTTCCCTTCTGAATGTCTTCAGCTTACTGCCTGAACACTGCCAGAGCATCTCAGAGTTCATTTTCCCTGCACACTGGTCCATCCACGGTGTTGGACTGGGAAGTATGTGAAGTTAAGCACCAAAATGGGCTGGGTGCTTTCTATGGTGTGACACCTTGATGCTATGTCCAGTCCAGATAACTAAAGAACAAAATTTACTTCACTTTCTCCTCATCCCACATGATACAGCTCCACTCTGTGTTTCTGATTGTATAACAAGCCCACTTGGCTTAATTTCATGCAAGTGACATATTTATTAATGCTGTGCTGGAATTCAACACTGGAAGAGGTTACACTCCCTTGACACAAACCAGTACAAAACCTTTGATCCAGTAATACAGTCAAATGGATGGCAACTCAGAAATGAAACTGAAGAGCATTCAGTGTGAATGCAGCTCAACTGCAAGGCTAGATATCTACCTGAGAGAAACAAGTTGTATACACTCATTTTAAAATAGAAATGACAAAGGAAAGAAAATGTGCTAGAAGATGCATTACCTGAATCATGGCCCCTATAATTAGGGTCACTTTCCTTGGCAGTAGTCTAAATGGAGGAAAGACCTAAAAAAAGGAATAGAAATACTTGTGTTCGTGCTATTTTGATCACACAAATTATGACACAAAACATTACATACAAGTGTAAAACTCTATTTCTATTTGCTTAATGACAGTAAATTGAGCATGCAGAAACTCAGCTCATCACTTGTAGTTGAAAAACACTGAAATCTGAAACAGACTTAGAAGGTAACTTCCAGACAGAAATGGAAAAATAGCCATACTACATATTAACTACAATATATTATTCCTGTGTTAACATAGATTTTGTTTACAGACATATTTAATCCAAAATTATTTACTTCAATCTGTTGTGGAGCAGAACTGACTCTTTGTCCTCTTTTGTCGGCAACAGTTGCAGTAAGACTAGTCTGACCTATGGCCATCCCATGCACTAGAAAAGCAGCAGTATGGTCATCAAGAGCTTCATCGAGTGGGCTGCAGAAAAGAAATATGAAAACAGAGAAGTCCATTGAATAGATTACATGAATAAATGCAAAGGGCTGATTTACGGCATACCAGTTTCACCTTAAGAACTATTAAGTGACTATGGCTTAAGCAAAACTAATGATGTTTAATGCTTAGCTGGATAGATGAAATAGCTCTTTATAGCCTATATTTCATCTTAAAATGAAATATTTGAAACAAAAATGAAAGAGCATTAGCTGGTGCAGGCCAAAACTCTGCTAGGGAACCCTCCAACAATTTGACAGGTATGGCCTCGAGTACCTTCCCTGACACTGCTTCCTGGAGTGGGATAGGTGCAGCCAGGCAGCACTGCATGATGGATACACAAATGCACGTGCACTTCCCCATACAAAGCAAAGTTTTTTTTTTTTTTTTTTTTTTTTCNAACTTTTTAATGTGATTTTAGTCATTGTATTTTGAGCTTGGAAATTAAGAAGCTTCCAGGCAACATGAGGATTTAACCTACATGTTCTTACCATGCAGAGGGGATGGGCTAGATAACAAAATGTCTCCACAAGCACAGTGTTTCGTCTGACATGATTAGCAAGCTCATTAATCCCAAGATGCTTAAGGCTCCATGAAAGGTTACAGCGTATGAACACAGTCTCTTTCACCAGCTAACAAGACTTAGAGGGTTAACTTGGGCAATGTTTGTGACAATTATTTTTAAGACATGTAACAGGTAATTATAACTTTGAAGCTGCACTATAGAAACATAACCTTTGAATTCACTGCATCATCAAAAGACCAGTCAGTAATTGTATGCTACTGTGCCTCCAAGCCAGCACCTTTACGCATTTTCTGCTTATTCTGCCTATAAACATATTTGCAGATTAACAATAATGATAATAATAAAAAAGAATCCATGAACTTACACAAGTGAAACAATCTGGGATGCTGCCCTTAGTTTTAGATCCATGACAGTAAAGTATTTAGCCAGAAAAGGTTTCTTAGAGTCATCCAGAACTCTGACGTAAGCCTTCACTGTTTTTCCAATCTCCACCTGAAAGAGTCAAATCCAGCCATTTTTCATTATTATTTTCAAAATAATTCTTATTTTATCCATATACATGTTTTTTTTTTTTCTTTCACATTATACTTTTAGTAGAGTATTAGAGACAAGGCTCAAAGGTTGGATTCACACTGGTTTTAAACAATAATTCCTGTCAGCTATAGTTAGTGTCAAATTAAATCAATGAATTCAGGTCTTTCAGTTGACAAGGGCATAATTAAAACATCCAGAAATACCAACACTTATTTTGTGTGAGACACATTGAAGCTTGGTAAGTAAAGTGAGGTAGACGTTTCTCTGTGTTCATTTTCATAGCATGAAATATGAAAAATGATCTTAGGGCAAAAGATAGTCCTGAAAGAATTGCTCTCATGCACTTCAAACAACAGGAAATGTAAACTGGTGTGTCCATATAAATTATGAATTAACACTGATGTGTAAAGGCAAAGGCTGAGATTGCAGCTGCACTGAATATGAAGTAGGAGACACTTGATACTTGTAAAATGATAAATTTGTGAAAGAGAAACCGGTACAGGGAGATAAAACTATTTCTTTAAGGTCACACAGCTGAAGTGGAGGGCCCTAACCACTACACAGTATCATCTTGTACACGTCTTAGCTCTGTGCTCATGATCAGCATGAGGAATCAGGGCCATCTGGATCAGCTGTTAACACTGGTTCAGAGCTACTCACCTTGTCAACAACACGGACATACAGTTCCTGTATATCAGATACAAAAATCTCAGCTTTAGCTGGTGCAGGGAAAGCCAAACACAAGTCATGAATCATTACGGTCACTGATCCTGGAAGCAGAGGATGCACCTATAACCAAAGAAAAATCCTATTATAGTAGCCCTTGTTTTCATTTGCCTGTCATTTGTTTCCCTTTCTAGGGCAGAAGTAGTTGGAAGCAGAAGTCTCCAAGCCTTCGACACAGATAATTCTTCCACTGAAGAAGAAATGAAACTGTGAAATATATTTAAACCGTAGCATACTATTGAGCTAGCGCAAATACCCTCTGGGCAGCACTTGAATTAATGAATCTTAATCTAGGAGCATGTCTGGCATCCTGTTATTTTCCTTCTGCCATCAGGACAACACACACAACAAATCAAGCAATGAAACTTTTCCTAAAGGACTGAAAAACAAAACGATTAGGGAAAACGTTAAGGTTTGAGACTGTGCCTGCAGAGCACTAGCACTGCCTCCTGTGACAGCCGTACCCTGGTAGGAAGTAGGGGGACAACTGACGAGTCAGGTTTCTCTTTGATACAATTAAAACAAACAAACAAAAGAACTTCCGCTACACTTACAAGAACACAGCAAGAATCAAGTGATGAAGAAACACAAGTACAAGACCTCAGAGTTAGGTACCAATCTCCAGATCCTCTCTCCACACATTTCCTCAAGGCCACGCTTCCACGCCTTGCCCGCACTATCTCCGCAGTTCTCCTGCGGTTTTGCCTGACCTTGCCAAAGACCTCAGTGAAGATCCTGTCTGTTCTCCCCACCACAGGTTACTTCACTTGGCCAGAAACTGTGCAGATCTTTGGTGCCCTACTCTTACGTACTCATCTGGCTTCCGGAAAAGAATTCTCTGAAATTCATCGCTCCCACGGAGTGATGTATAGCCAGGCCTCCCAATTCAAAAGCATTTAACATAATTCACAGCACTACTTGGCAGCAACACAGGAGTTACCAGTAACAGCAGTTGGAAGAGCTGTCATTTTGTTCTTTGAGGGCAACACTCTTATTTTTGCCTCAAATTGGAAAAAATATGAAGCCTTAATAAATACCAGCTTTTAGAACAGCGGCCATTTCCAAAGCAGGGTGCTAATTCATGCACTGAGGGCGTATCAGCACGCAGCCGTGGGAAGAGGATATGAGAATGTGGCAAGGAGGAGGCAGCCAGCACAGCCAAGGAGAGGAGGATGGAACTGAGCCCATTTGGGGCTGGGAGACCAGAGGAAAGAAGCTGCCAGAGCAAAGGGCCAGACTGTCACTGTCCCAGCCACCTCTTCTATTTTCATGCCCTATTTGCTGGCCAGCGGCTCCCTAGCACACCCTGTGCACTAGGGAGCCACCACTTCTTCCCTCCTGCTAAAACCCACACTCAGATAAGATTGTTGTGCCAAAATGAGGGCTGAAGATAAAGATCTCACCCTTTGCATTCCCAATTTAAAACAAACAAACAAACAAAAAAAACCCTGGGAATCACTACTCTAGAGAACTTGAATTCAGTTTCTCAGCAGAGCTTACTATCATACCACGCTGTACGAGCATGGCTCTGCCAGTACCTGCCATGGCACTTTGGCACTTCAGACTGAAGTTCACTGCTATTCTACCATTTTGCTGGCTTCCATGGAATGAAAAATCTGTAAATGATACTGGGATTTAACCTTATCATCATAAATAATTTTTGTTGTGAAGCACAAATTTATCTATTAATGATAAATCTATGAAGAATACTCTTTCAAATAACATGCACTATTTTCATTTCTTGTCTAATGAAAGCTATCATCCAAATAGATAGTTTTATTGTTGTTCACTGTAGAATGCATTTCATATCCTGGGCTGGAATGAAGTCAAGCATAACTGCATTTTAATTGCATCTTCTAGTAGGAAAGTTTGTAAAAAGCTTAATAGGGAGATCAGAATGCAACTCTAATAGGTATTTACAAAATCAGGATGAAATTCTGTAACAGCAAAATATCCTGGACTGAACAGAATGCTGGAAGTATTTGAAGGGTTCAGAAGTACTGGCCTAAAAAAATATTCCAGTATCATTGTAGAGATTAATTACTCTTTTGGCTAACACTTCTAAATGATTTCATCATATCGTTAGTCATTTTGTGTTCATGCAACCAGGAATGTTATACCCTGACATAGCAATTGATAAAGAACAATTTGATACGGGCTTTCATCTCGTAAATAAAGTATATGCATGTAGCATTACTGCAGTGAAACAATTTCCTCTACTTGAAACTGCTAGCAAAAAGATTCCTGCCTGAATCTTGGCAGCCACAGGCAAACATATCCCAAAATTCAGTTACTGCCTATCTAACCACCCGTACAGGAAAATGACCAATAATGAGGAAAGCGCAGAATGACAACTGTGACAACAGAGTAGCATGGTGACACAGAACATAGCAAGTTCTACTTCTAAACACAGCACGGTAAGCTTCCACCAAACACCTAAGCACCACCTCTTTCAGTGAAACCAGGATGTTGAATTCTGTACAACAAATGGTGTTTGCAAGGTCTAACTTCAGTTCATGTTACCCTAGCCCATTAATCGTATGTTAGATCTCCATTTGGGTATCGTTTGCAGAACAATCTGATGCAGGAAATACTCTGAGGTTAATGCCAGATAATGGTCAAATATCTCATCCCAACATACATAGCTTTTGGGAGAACTACCCCCAGCACCTATGAATTTGCCTGTTAATTCAACTAAAAATAATAATTAAAGTGTACACAAGCTTGATTTACAGATTCTGATCTCACCTCTACAAAGATGCATCTTGATTTCTTTCATAGCTTTCGTTATCATTATGAAGCATTTCAGATCAAACTCATATCAACGCAAATTTTTTGCGAGTATGTGTCAGTTTGGATTCTCCCAGATACCTCACTACTATCCTCACATAAAGCATTAGCACAGAAAAGGCAGTTAATTATTTCTTTGAAACTGCCAGACACACATGCTATCTGTCTTATAAATCAAACTCATTTCACCAGAGCAGCAGGTATGACAAGAGACACGCATCATACTTCATACAAATACGTAGTTCCACGAGAACTCCTGATCAGGAACTCAAATAATGCACATTTTTCATTATGACAGAATATTTATTTATATACACATATTAGTTTTAAAGCCACAACAGTACCGACACAAACATTATTTTATGTGCTTATAGAACAGCAAGGATAGCTGAACTGGACAGACAGCTTTGAAAGATTACGCAGGTGATCTACACAGCAAGTCTGTCACGCAGCTCGCTTCAGCGCGAGGATAAAAGCTAACTGTGTGAGCACATATTTTCATTTCATACCCAAGCCTTCCTTCTGCCCTAGAGTACACAATTGCACCATTGTAATATTGGGCTGTAGTTAACTGTATTTTCTCCTTAAGAAAAAACGGAGACATTCAAAAATCAAACCCCAGAATGCATACTTGTGAGGGAAAGATTTCTTACATCTCTACTAAAACTATAAAATAAAAGAGTGTAAATATAAAAGACTGAAACCAATATATTAGTGCAAGTGTCAGGCAGGCTTTGTTAGCTTCCTAGAAGATCTCTAATCATGTTCGATGCCTATAACCTCTTTACCATAGGTTAAAGGTTACGCCTTCCAATACCAAACAGGACATAGAACACAAACAATCAAATATTCAGATTGCCAGAAATACGTAAAATAATGTTACTTCACTCACCAAAGCAATACCTTGAGTTTCCTCATGAGCCACTCTGACAATATTTGCAACACTAGTATTAATGAAAAAATAGCCAGAACCTTCTTCGATGAACAGTTCTGCCTGCAGAAACAGAAAAGCACCTAAAATTAGATAGCATCTTTCTAGTACTTGCCAAAACTGGTATTCTTAGGTGTCATAACTGTTGATGCTTTCCTCCCACAATTAAAAAAGCAGTAGAGTAACTCCTTACCTGTATGTCTGGGTGATTGTAAATGGAGACGGCAGTAGGGCTGACTTTCACATCTTCCACTAGTATCAGTTCAATAGTGGCAGACACTGGTAGAAGAGGTTCAAACTGGAAGAAACAATTTCATTCACCAGGCATTACAGCAAACACCAGAAGTCACAAAACAGTGCAAGTTTCTTGTACATGCAGGAAAGGATGCTTAAAGCAGGTGAACAAAAAGCCAGATCTGGAAAAGTTCCCATTAATAGAATGTCTACAAGACCAAGGAATTGGGTCAGTTGCCAGCCTTCTTCTACATGTAAAGCCATAGACAGGGCATGCTGTCAAATTGTGCATCTTTGTCCAAGCCAAAGAACAAAGGCCTATGCATTCAAGCCTTGGCAGGATCGATTACCCCTGTCAGAGACATGTTGTAGTTTACACATAACAATCCAGTACAGAGGAAGAATATTGTCTTCTATGCCAAGATCTTTTTGGGATTCCTTCTAGCAAGCCACCAAAAGAAATTCTTTCTTAAATATAAATACATAAACAGTGGTCCAGATGCAAGTCCAATCATTTGTTTGTAACAACATTAGCTTAGAAAGGAAAAATGCTTTTTAGAGGAAGTTAGTATTACGTACCCATTTCACCTTATTAGTAGAATTGTTTCCTTGATGTAGAAAGGATGTTATCTTTCCCTAATGACATTATGACTGTTCCACTTAAACAGGGAACAGTCATCAAGACATCTTAATACACTATCTATTAGATTCTTGAGTTTCTGTCTCTAAGAAAAACCTCTAAGTATAGAGAATTTTGAAAGCAGAATATAGCAGACTGCTTCTAATACATCTGAAAAAGGCAAATCACCTAATTTACACAAACAACACAGAAGTCCACAGTAACTGCAGCAGAAGTGATGTCTACAGCTATCCTTCAACTAGCAGAAAGATTCCTCCCAAACACAAGGACTGGAACAAAAGAGAACTCCAGCACCATTTCGCACGTGTGTATTCCACACTGAAATACAAGAAACTTCTCTGAACTCCAGAGAAGGTTTAGAGAATTCTCTCTTCTAGTTGTGTCTAAATGTGAGAAAGAATACTGAATATTGCTTTAATAAAGCACAGCACAGGCAATTACAAAATGATTGAGGTACACCAGGTACCCTTACTACTAATTTTCGTAAGAGAAAAGGATACAGAACCAAGTATCTTAGGTGCTAAAGTACTGTCTTCTAACCTAGCAACCGTCAGTAAGTTACAGCAGCAGAGCTTCATCAGTCCGTTAAAGAAGCCTGAATCAAAACAAAACTAAACGAAACAATAGTTTGTAACTCACTTGCCCAAACACCGCAAAGCAAAAAAAAGGAGAAAGAACTGGAGATATCTGATATTGACAACAGCACATAATGGAGAAAAGAAAAAAAAAAAACTAAAAAACAAACAAACAAGAAAAGCCACAACAGCACAAAATTTACGGATCTGTCTCCAGAATCAGTTATGAAGTCGTCCTATTCTTAGATTACTATGCAAAAAGGAAATAAATACACATGAGCACTATGCATGAAACATCATGGGGAAATTGTGGCAAACAACAGAGTTTTGAGTACCGGTATTTTCACTTTAGCTGCCTTGAGGTGAGATTGTTGGTACCCTGTTGCAGTTGCAGAGATAGCAGTTGTTCCAGACTCATGATGAACCAGAACAGTTTGTAAGCCTGGAACCAAACAAAAAGTGAAATAAATCTGATTGCAGGGAAGAAATAGATGAAGTGTATGTTGTTAATCTCTTCTGTTGTCTTTCCAGAAAGACCAGGAGTCTCCTCACTAAAGACACCTAGGCTTTGTTTGGTTTTGTTAAATAATGCACACTTAAAATGCATGTTCAGGACAAGTTGAAGCATGCTTCCAGATGACATGAACTTCTTTAATCAAGATCAGATACTATCACATAGATTTAATCTTGTCATCCTTCAAATAATGAAATGTTCATTTAAACTAATTTTTACCATGCATTTTCTTTTGACCACTTCCATCTTCCTTCAGAGTCAGTTCCATTGGCATATCAGGCTCAATGTTAGCTAAAGTCAATTTTGTTGATTCCCAGATAACACTAAGGGAACTGAAGTTATCAAATTTACTGCCCTGCTGGTCATAAGCAGCCAAATCCAATACTGGATTGCGATAATTTGAAACAGGAACCTGAAAAAGAAGGAATATTTTGAACTGAAAAGATGCAAGAGGATTTTTAATCATTAAAAGAAAAAAAAAAAACAAAACTGTATTTTGAGTTCCTTGGCATCAGTACACTCAGTACATGAGTCATACTCATCAAAACGAGCCATCAATGCTAGATCTTTAAGTTGTACTTCAACTGCAAAGGTGTTTTTGTTTTAAACAAAACAAAACAGTGAATTACTCTAAAACAAAACCAAATCACATTGCTCAAGCACATAGCCTTTGAAATTCAAAGAAATGAAAAATGTTGCTATTAGTCACAAGATAAGCCTTAAAATTCTAGTGTTTACGTTGTGAAATGTGTTAGCAATAGCAGTGTAATGATTTAGTCCAACTCTTGACATACTGAGAGCTAGAAACACAGGTGAACTCTAAAATGACTTCCAGTATGCAGAAATCTCTTCCCCATCTTGTTATTACATAGAAGAAACAATATAAAGTGATTCATCAGCCCTACATGCACTGCAGCTTTATGAAACTAGGACGGCTTGCCTGTATGTTTAGCAATAGGAGCACGACCAAACACAGCCTACGTGGCAGACCAGGTATGACAGCATTCGTTTGGATACAGAAGAACAAATTTTTAGTGCTTGATAACCTACACGTGTAGTCCATGTATTGTGGCCCAGACTTGCAAAGCTAAGTGCCACTGAACAGTACACACTGCACACGTTACATGGATGTTTTCACGTCAGTGTTTGTGCCTGAACCAGTAAGACACACACAAATGTGTATTTGTAATAATACATGCATCGTAAAACATGTCTACAAAATGGAATATTCAGATCAGAATGAAACGGTACAGGGAGAAAGACTGTCCTCATGAACTGCTGCTGCAAACATGCATACCTCGCCCCTTTTTTGTTGCTATTATAGAAGTTCAACCTGTTTTCCTTCTCTCCTCCCCTTCTGCTTAGCCCCCATTTTCAGACAGGTCAGAAAGGCTTCTTCACAGTGATTCTTTTGTGAGAAGCCACTATCCATATGCTTTTGCATGTGCTCCTATTTCCTGATAAGGTCCCTTCGTAATTATATTTGCATGGCCACTGCAGGAAACTCACATTCAGACCATTCTCTGCAAAAGGAGGCAACGATACAAGTGTAGTTACTGATACCCTTCAATTTCGAGACAACTGTTTTGTTTCTTATGCAGAGGTCCAAACACTGACTTCAGTTACAAGAACCCATTCCTCTTCTGTAACTTCTCTCAAACTTACCACTTGCTTGTTTTGTTGCAGCAAAGGACAGGAGAGATCAAGCTGAGGACTTCCATAGACAGGTGCCAAAGTGAGTCGCGAAGGGACAGCACAGATAAATTTCACAACAGCAGGCTCAACTGCTGGAAAAGGGTTGGTCATTGTGGGGTTGTTTCCAACCGTTAAAGCTATAACCTATAAAATTATCAAGACAAGCAAGTGAGGAGAGAGAAAAAGACAACCGAGTTCAGGTATATTCTATTTCACACGCATCTGTTACACTCTGGTGTTAGAATAAACAAAGCAAAATATGATCCTTGTGGAGTTACAGCACCAATGAAGACCCAGGAGGGTTTAAAAGGATACACATTTCAAGAAGAGTTCTACATCATCATCAAAATTCCTGGGAACTTTTCCTAGGCATTCATGTTTGCTACTATCTAGCCTGACACAAACAATCTTTTGTAACTTAAAAATCTAACAGGCTGGGTTTTTTCTTGTCAAAGTGAGACTAGAACATTTATAGCCAGTTCAATATCTTTAAAACACCTTATTTTTCATTTTACATGCCCTCTTTAGCCTTCAAGGGAAGAAGCTGGATGTAAACGCAGAGAAGGCTATCCCAGCAGGCAGAGGCAGCCCTGGTTGCCCGCCTCATCCACCCATGAGCTAATGGAAGCCAGAGCCATGCAGATGCGATCTCTGCTGAACGACACTGAGGACGGGCAGCCAACGCATCCGCAGTCATGGGCAAGAACATGACGTTTCCTTTCTGAATTTGCACAAACAGAAATAGCTGCACTTTATACAGTGTCTGCTGAGGAAACCATTTAAACAATTTGGCAGCCACACTGAAATGGTTAGGCCATGCAAAATTATAGGAAAAAAAAATGAAATCAAAGCTAAGTGCTTTATAAACTGGCCAAGGTAAGCAAAGCAGGACAAATCACTTCTGCATGTTGGAGAAAAGACCAGGTGGAACATGACTACAGCCAGTCCCATGACTGTTATTTGTCTGAATAAACAGAATTACACTGGCAGGTAACTTGGTTCAGAGGAGCAGGTCAGACTGCAGAGTCAGTCTGCTGCAGTAACCTTCTGCTATGTTCATGTTTATGCAAACTGAAGTAGCTGCGGTTATCAGGACCTATCTGTTCTAATGCAGTCTGCAACATAAGGTTACGGTGACTTTATGCTGCAATAAACCCATCATAAACCACGTTACAACCTAACGTTATGCAATACTCTCAAACCCGTACCAGCACCCCAATGAACAAACCACATAAACAAGGTACTTCTGTGAGTTCTTTACTGGCTTTTTTATAAAAACTACTCATTATGTAAAAGGTATATGACACCACACATCTGTCTAAAGTCTATTCTCAATTGCTCTAGCTCAGTGTTCGATGCAGGATGACACAAACACCTCTGGTACTTACTTGCTCTCCCAGGCGTTTGCAGGATGCTCTAACCCAATGCTGGATGTTATTGCGAGATGTAGGAGGTCCAAATAAAGACAGGCCAATGCTTTCTGCATCCTCAGCAGTGATGTTCCGGAAGAACTTTGATGGCTCTTGTACCCATGGTCTAGGTCCTCCCTCGAATAACATATCCTTAGAGGAACCCAAAGTCACTAAAGCAACGGATGGAGGATCAATAGTCTGGAACGAATGACAGTTTGGGATTAATGACTCTGTTGGTGAATATTTGGATAGTTCTTGGAAAAGAAACTTATTTCATAGTGGAAGAGCTATGATTTACTTTTTACTTTGATTAAGCTATGATTTTTCCATGCAACGGTTTGTACCCCGATTATGTAAGAACAGAGTTGTACTAAAACAATTAGCTTCACCTGCATGAATTCAATCTAGTCAGATTCTATTCAGCAGAGTCCAAGAATGCAGAGAGAAGCTATCTACATTCTAATCTTATTTCTTTCATGAAGAGCTACCACAAGAGTAAGACCCAGAATGTACTTTTCTGAGCCCAGAGATAATACATCAGATTTTTTTTTTTTAATAGTACTTTAGTGAATGAAATAATGTCAAATTTCACTCTTCAAAACTCCTCACTCGACAGTTCTGTCTCCAGCACAGTTCTATACACATAATTATAAGTTTTACTTCCAACCTCTGCAATAAATCTCAGATTGATGTACCTCACTGGGACAGCCTGTGCTGCTTATCTTCACAGAAATTAACTTGACATGTTAATACAAAATACCCATCTGTAGCTTGTGTTCCACAACCCCCTAAGTAAGAGCTGAGCAAAAAAGAACTAACAGCTAACAAAGAATGGTTCAGTTCTTCCCACAGGTGCCTTTAGGTAGGAAGACACAGGAGGCATGGGAAGAGCTGACATAAATGTTCCTCTGTCCTGCCAGTTACTCCCCGGCTATATTTGTAACACTAAGGTAAGAGCCCAAAGGAAAAGACTCAGTCTTGAGTGTCTGCCTGCCTCTGACTCCTGTGCATCTTTCCCCCACTTTTTATGCTATAAATTCCTTTACGATAGACATCTGACAGAAAAATGTATCTGTCCTCTATTTCTGGGCATCATAAATATTTCATTCTACAGAAAAGAGGGAAAAGAATGTGGAAATCATTCTTCTACGCTGTAAAGAAAAAAAAATCTTAACTGTGTGATGCATAACGAAGCACAGATTTAAAAATTATTATTTATATTTTTTAAGCAGGTAATACATAAGCACAGATGTTTTTAAAAAATGCACTGAATTTACCCTCCCCGCCAAGATACTTTGGCTCTGTTAAGTACTCTAGAATCATTTACCACTATACATGAAAAATTGTGTTATAATGCCCCAAGGGCATTGCTAGCAAATGTGAATGACAGCATACATACGAAAAATTCTTAATTAAAGGGGCTGTATCTCACGTTGGCTGCCAATAACAGAGAAGCTTACAAACAGTGCTAAGAATATCTCACCATCTTCAAAGAATTACACTCTGTAATTTACTATCTTTGACAGAAAAGCATCTTTAAAATGTAAAGTCATCCTGACAGTCATGCATTTGTATGATTTGCACAAACTTTTGGTTTGGATTTTGGAAGAAAGCTGTGGTCAAATGTATCAGACTTCAGCTTTGTAGGTTGAGGGCTTGACCTCTGAAGATGCAAGCAACACAAGCACACTGTTCTATATTTCCACACGCTGACCCTGCCCTCCGGTTCTTTCTTGCCTGTTTTCTTTAATAAATCAACCAACAGCATTTCTCCCACTTGGAAAAAACATTTATTTTCACTACCTTATATGCAAGTCAGCTTTTCCTTGTTGCAAAAATCAGTTTATGTACTATGACAGCAGAAATCACAAGCTAAGTCTACTTTTATTTACCATTATGTACACAGAATTGTGACTGCACCCTGATTAACTTTTTCAACCAAACGTTAGTTAAAATGACCAGTCAAGAAATGAAAGATTTGAGTCTCACACCATTTCCAACCCATTTAGAGTCTGCTGAAAAGTTACTTTGCTAATTGAAGTGCACTGTGGAAAACAAAGAAACAAGAAACATACCCAGTTTCTGGAAGATTTGGTTTCATGAATGGATTATCTAGATGTACTACAAAGCTGTTTGTCAGGGTTCTACAAAATCATATCTGGTTATTTAACAATTTAGTTTCTCCATTTAATTTAACTAGGAGTATTGCTCCCTATCCCTGAATTTCTTATTACTCTTCCAACAAAATATAAGCATAAAAACAAAATAAATTTAAAAAAAAACAGTGTGGCTAAAAGTGATTTAGAATTTGCAGAAGTCAGGTTACTGCAAACTAACCAGACAGAGGAACTCGGTTCGACAGACAAAGCTCACAACCCTCCACCCTCAAAATTCCACTTCTCCACAGCTCACTCAGATGCGAGTTACTCCTAGTACTGTCCTGCACATTTCTTCAGATGACAACTGTGATTTCTGCCAAAAATCTGAAAAGTCTGCAAGGACATCAAATGCACTTTCCTCTTCAGAACTGCACCAATCTGTTAGTTCGCTGCCAAACAATCCACTCCTCTGGGCTGCAGATGTAATGTCCATGTAGGCAAACTCTAATCTTCATATATCTATATCACATATATATACACATATACACACTCCATAAAAACAGGTTTAGAACATGATGACCCAGAACAACCCATAAGATTTTATCCTGGGAAACAACCGTTCACCTCTTCTGGTTTTTCTTTGTTTTGTTTTTGAACATGATGCTTACATAATATCAAATTGTAAAGGCATTTTAAGGTATGGATTGATCTAGAAACAAATAAGGCAGACTTACCTTTAGTGGTAGATAAGCAGCAATGGTGATGCTAGCACTGAGGCGGACATGACCGTGGGTGTAACTAACAGTAAGCGTTGTGTATCCTTGAGTTTCAGCTTTCACTCTGACTCCACTGCAAAACTCAGCAGATGGCTTAAGCCTTCCTGTCAAATAAATTAAAAACACAAACATGTATTTGGAGACAAAATCCTAGACACTTTCACGTTAGCTCCATGTCTTTTCTCAGCAAAAGCATTTCCACCAGAAGTAAGTAGAGATGTTCTCCAGCTGAGTAAGTAAAACGTACTTCTGTCTTTCACCTCAAATCCAACACTTATTGAAGTAATAATGTCTCAAACTTCTTTATTTTCCCATGGTCATGAGTCCTCTTCTGGTACAAACTATTACCACCTTCTTTCTCTTACTAGAGTATTTTCACCTTGCTGTTTTAAGATGAAACCATCTTGTATTTAAGCACAAATCAGCTTCCACGCTTCCCTGCGCAGAACACCAGGTATTGCCTACAGTCCAGGTTTTCTCTAGCTGAAGTTAAGGCATTTTTATGAAACTTTGCTGCTTACTCAGAGAGCATTTTGGAGTTTGGGGGGGGTCTTTCTTCCTCTTTTTGAAAAAAGACAACAAAAAAGCGCAGTACAACAGCACATTCTGCACTGACATTTAAAATAGCTGCCTGTCAGGCAAACAGATGGTACAATGCAGACTGGTTTTACTGGCTTGGTAGCACAGGAAAGGGCTTCCATACAAGAGATACTTGGAAAAAATTAATGGCACATCTGAATTGCATACTGAGTTGAGCAGACGCAAGAACAAGTGTGTTGCTCAGTGACTCCTTAGCCCAGCAATACTAACAGCAGTCTTTGAAAATAACAAGCATATTCCATGCTTTTACTGCACTTCTTAAAGCAATGAGCTTCATAATGACAGAGCTTTGGCAAAATTTAATCAACTGATCAACTTAGTTCCTTGCAAGCAAACAACAGTGGCTGTATAGAATAGCACTGCTGGACAAATAGGGCAAAGCAGTTTTTAATTTTAAGTGTCATGGCAAATCCTCCAATGCTATCTCAAACACGACCAGCTTTGCTACAGGAGCTTAATCAAAATTCTACACCAGTACTGAGACATGACCAACTGCACACTCTCCAATAAGTTAGTTACCAAAATGCTTTCAGAGCACCCCAAGACATCAAAAATATCAAACAGAAATTCTGCATTAAAAAAAAGAAGTGTCAAAATAAAACTGTGTATCTCTTCTGATCCAGACCTCCTAAGTCTAGCACATCTTTAGGAACACTGAACACAGCAGCTGAAACATTGATTTAAAGGAGATCTGTGACTTAGTAACACCTCAGTTTAATTTTCAAAACAGGGAAGAGGGGTTAAATCACCTTGAAGTGGCTGAAACACACCACGGTTCTCTACTTCCACGACGAGATCGAAGTGCGAGCAGTCGCTCAGCGGGACTATCTCGCCTGTTTCAATGTTGGTCAGGCCATTAATCCTCAGGGGCAGCTCCAGTATTTGGCCAACGCGTGCTTCAACTTGACACGGTGTGAACTCCATCCCACTAGGTTCGGTTACATACACCTGAAGGAGGAAAGAAGCAGATGGCGGAGGTGCATGAAATCCACAAAAAGGTACCAGGTGAAACAGAAGACTTCAATACGCTCTCCTGATAGTTATTAGCCCTCTTGTAGACATCTCTCAGCTACTGGACTCCCTTTGATAGCTGGAAGTAATTTCTCTCAGATTCCAACTTGCTTTTGTGTTTACCTGTCACAGAAAGGTATCAGAAAAGGCCACGAAAAGCTCACTACTGTTTCAGTGCTCTTATTCTTTAGGAGTTCAAGATCATGTTGCCCTGGCAATCCTTCTGCTGCTACTTGTATAATTCTCACTTCTGCTGCATTAACTATGACATGAGGGTTAAGGTCTGTGTTATCTCCAGGTACCGTCACCAACTGGGTCAGCTTAGTACCCAAGCTTGACTTGCACAGCATCGATATTTGAGCTAGACCTGACACAGCTGGCAAGGCTCCCCAGCCTGCATCCCTCACTGCAGCACATCTGTAATATTTATGGGAACTAATGGCCCACTCTCCCAGTAGAATATTTGTTTTGCCAACAGAAACACACTGAAAACAAAAAAAACCTTTTTGAAGGTGTCCAGGGCTCAATTCCCCTTACTAGTGTCAGAAACCTAAAATAAGTAAGCAGATTCCTAACGCCTGATCTTACAACCTTCTGCTTTCACAAGTCATCCTTATGTCAGAGATACTCCTGAAATCAAAAGGACTGCTTCCTAAAATAAGACTGGCAGAAACTGATCTCGCATGCTCGTGTCTGATGTTGACGAACAAGCCTTAACTATATTATTTGTTATTCTAATTTGCTGCTTTTCCCATTAACGTTACAGAACCCACCACAGACTGACTGCATATTTCATAACAATCACTATGATCAAAGCTTTTCGTTTGCAATGTCTTAGCTCCCTAACCAACTGCAAACAGCTTGAAAGACAAAATATTGAACCATAGGGTAGAGTTAAAATTGTAACCTCTGTGGAACATAGCCAACTATTCCTAAAACTTGCTTGCTGAGGTCACTAAACAGAATTCTTCAGTTCTTCTGTGAAGAATGCAGTTCCTAGCACAAGAAAAAAGGCATTCAAAAATAACCTATTTGGGTTATGCAATGCACTGCTCTGAAAGCTCTCACAGAGAAGTATTTTCGTCTGTCTCCAGGCTTTGACTTAGGCTGGAGGATAAGAAGTTGTAACTGAAAGCCCTCATTCCTGCATCTCTTGCTGGTAACTGTCACACTGCAAAAAAAAAAAAAAAAAACAGCTTTGCCGAAATCTGGGTTGTTCAGGGAGCGCATTCAGAGCAAGCTTGTAAAACTACATTCTGCACAAGTTTTAATGACCAGAGTCATTATTTTAAGCATGAAGTTAAGTACCTAACTGAACTGCATCTTGTAGAATTGACAAAATTAACCTGAGCACAAAAAGTAGTGCACATTTGCCCCTAAACCCAAAATAAAACAAACACAGCAACAATAAAACCAGCATTGGTAGATGCAGCAGTTCCAAGTCAAACTCGGTGAGAAATATCTTCCCCAGAACATACGTAATAAAAAAAGGTATCTTCCTACATAACACTCTCTTCATTATAGGACAGATTTGGCAGTCTTGACCAAAACATTTCTTAACACTTTTGCCAAAAAGAAATCTGCTAAAACAGAAGCACAATATAACATCCACAGCAGTGCTGCACATGACAACACTTAAAATTATGAGGCATTTTGTATAGCTAATATATGCACGTTTAACGCAATCAGCTTGCTCCCACCAGCTGCTAAATTACGTGCATGCATCCTGGAAGGAAGATGCACTGCCCCAGGGCTTGCAAGATGTGCTTCCTAAATCAGCTGCTGTGCTCCCTCAGAAACCAAGACTGCCACCTGCCTAAAGCCTCAGCCAGAGGGAGGCTGTCTGCGGGCCCCAACAGCATCCACCGGTCATAAACAATCCTATGGTGCGTGTGGCCACGCGGTCAGACAAACTGCCTCTGGATCCCAGAGCAGTCACACGTGCTCAGTACACCAGCTCTTAGTTTTTACAGAGCTCAGGAGAGAAGTTCCTCTTCCCAGTCAGAGTTTCATTCCAATGCTTTGCTCTTTGCAGAGGCGGAGGTTTAAAGCATGGATTAGAATGCCTGAATGCGTGAAAGTAGCACAGCACTACTTCACAGTAGTGATTATAAACACAGTAGTAATTTCAGGTTTTATATTGCCATTCTGTGCGTCTGCCAGCTCCGAACAGCTTGATGGAGAATAAGCATTGACACAGTTTCATTAATGAAAATGATTTGTATCCAAAAGGACATAATGTAATGTTCTTTCTCAATAACATTTTAGAGAAAAAGTACGTAAGATTGTAGATTTACAGTAACAGGCAGCAAGAACAGCTTCTTCACCTGCCCTTGCGCACACTTGCCTGGGGGAGATGACATACACCTTTCCTGTATTTTCTTTACATCACACACTTATCACACTGACAAAGTCCTAAGAACAGGGTACAATATATGCAGAGATAGCAAAATCCTTCTCAGGAGGGGTATTTTTCATTCTTATTCTCTCCTATTCTCCTATAATTTTATTTTTTCTTGTCTGGTTTTAGTATCTAGATTCATTACATGCTGCTGTACAGCATTCCAGCCATTTCTCCAGGCAGGAATTTCTATGTACACCTTGATGATACCATTGTCATTTCACATCAAGGGACCTCTTATCCAAGTGGACTCCAGTCAAGTCCACCTCTTACCCTGAAAAATGTATTTTCAGTTTGGCTTGTCTCCTTAGATGACCAGACCAGCAGTGAACTACTGTCTCCTTGCACTCAGGATTTTCAGCAAGAAAAAAGATTTGCCAAGGAAAACAGGAGGGAGGAGCAAAAAAGGACTAAAATCAATAGAGAAGAGATGGCTTGATTCGACAGAAGAATAAACTCTGAAACTGGTCCCTTTAACCTGTCCCAGGGCAGGCAGGCAAATCTCATGGGAGCATTTTGGAAAGGGGGAAGTCCATTAGATTCTCAGCTTCTGCAGTGCTTTCCAAAAGCTGTATTCAAGAGCAATGAGGGAAAATAAAAGTTTTACCTTCATTTCTCCATAATGGAGTGGATTCTGAACATCAATTGCCTGAATAATGCTGACGCCAATATCGCTTCCAGTTGTCATTACTCCTTTCACTGTCACTGTAGCAACCGCCTGGTTAGAATAGGACCAGCTGAAATTTCCACTTCCACCATGAGCCTAGAAAACAAAGAGAAAATTTAGCTGTCAAAGCTGTTGCACGGAAGCCGTTAACACGCTGAGCAACAATGCTGTTATTGAAGAAATAAGTAAAATAACACCTCAAAACCTTCAAACAAGCAAGGCCAAGTACAAGATGAGAAGATTACATCTCTTCGTTCATTTTAATTTCTGGTTTCTTCAAGCACACATCCTATGTGTTCACCAGTGCTGCTAACCCAAATATATCTCTCAGTTGCAGAAATCTGATGCTGACAGCTCCCAGTAATTGATAGCGCTTGGACTCGGCACATCATTTCACAAGTTGGCACACCAGAGGCTGCCACTTGGGATTATGTGCTTCTGAAAATTCCCACTATTTTTGTGATGCTGATGGCCAATGGAGATGTACAGAAATGGTCCATGCTAGCCATGAGCACTGTGAGGGTCTGCAAGACCTCCACAACGGCTTCTCAAGGGAGGAGTCAGTCACAGGCAAACTTACCAGCCCAGGTTTATCATGCAGATCCTCATTTAACAAAAACAAACAACAAAAATCTCTTCCTCAACCTCCCAGCTCTTGAAGGATTGTTTCAGAATTAGAAGACCTTAAGTAAATGGAATTTTTCCACAAAAGGTTAAGAGCTAGCTACTTGATATTAGGGTTCACATCCACAGAGACAAATGATTACACACACTTAACAACAGCACTTGGCGGCCAGGACAGGGCAACATCTGCTGCAGGCTCATATTCAGTGAAGTCAAGAGCCAAAACCATTTTGCCAGTACAAGCAGTGAAACGTCCTCCTTGATGTGAAACAGTAGTTACTAAATTTCAATGCTGTAAGACAGGCAGGTTTTAAACATCACTGTCAGCTAGATGAAACGTCTGTTGAGAATAAAACTGTGCAGCAATGTGTACTGAGAACAATGAATTTCTAAAAGAAAATTATTATTTTTTTTTTTTTAATAAAATATAGGGACTGTCATTTTCCAAAATAAAGCTCAAAGTTGGATCAGAGTGAAAACTAGGATGGAACATTGTAAAAACTTTTGTTTACATGATCTTTTTCATTTCTTTAGCGTCTTCAGCATTTGGTCTAACCCATTTCACAACCAAACTAGTTTTAAAATGGACAAAAAGATTAAATCTTGCTTAGAAGTACAGTGTGAAAAATAAATCTAATTATGCAGCAGTCTGGCTAATAGCTTCTACCAGAGGGGAAAAAAAAAAAATACAAAGGACAGTCATTTTACTTTTTCCTCCCATGAGCACACGTATAACCTGATTACAGAAAGAACACCAAAGATGAATGGACATACAGGTAAGAAGAAGATGCATTGGATGTGGCAAGAAATGTTTAGTTAAACAATGTAAAAGTTCAGAACATTTTGTAAAAATATTTTCAGTTGGAACAGGGAAATGAACAGAAAAAATAACTAATCTTTAGTAACTCCATAGCCTTAACTCCTTGCCATACAAACCAGAGGTGTCACTACATTTTTCTTCCTAGCAGTCAGTTTGCAGTAGAAGAACAGGCCAGCTTCTGCCAGCTGAACTGCACAAACCGTTACCAGTGAGGATGATGTCCTCATGAGAGAAAATAACCTCCACCTTGAAATCCCCATACTTCACAAGATGGCACCTCACTTCTCTACTGCATGCCAGAAAATATCTTCACACTATTTATTTTTAATTTTTATTTAAAATGCTTGCAATAGAAGCTGTGTTATTTAGCACAAATACAAAGAAAGCAAGCAACAAATACAGGCAGCTAAGAAAGTAAAACCTAGAAGTCATTCTGCTACCATCTGGAAGGAGTGACAGTATTTTGCTTGATCCAAAAATTCCTTTCACCTTATTTCCAGAAAGTCTGTTCACTGATTTAAAACAGCCTGACTCAAGAACTATCAACTAGAAGGCAGAAACTGATCTACAGACTGGAGCACCAGTCAAGCTGTGTGCCACTGTAAACAACCAGGAGCATTGTTGAACAGGCAGATTGAGAAAGTGTTCTCAGTTTCTGTAAATACAAACTAATTGAAATGTAGGGAAGAAAAAAATATTTTAAAATGAAAAATATCACAGTAAAGTAAGATTACTGATGTCAATTATTTGAACGATATGAACGAATGTTCTCTACTGAGATATTTGATTACATACAGATAAGGCGAGACCAGAATTATAAAACAGGTGGAAAACAGAAAAAGCACATTTACTTTTCCTCACCAGGCTCTAGTGGAAATTATGGCGAAGTACTGAAAATGTACATTTGTACTAATTTTTACCACACTCTGCTGGTGTGGTTGGGCATGGCATGAACAAAGCAAAACGAATCCCACAAAATGCAAAAATGCAGACAAGAACATCAAAATCAATGGCAATAACTTCAGGTGTGCAGTAGAGAGTGCAGCTTTATCCTTATGGGGTTGATTTATTTACTGTAGACACCATGTGTCCCGCTGCCTGTTTGTGTATACTCTTTACTCGAAGACAGACGCGAACCCCAGCACTTCTTCCCACTGAAGCAGAAAGGCAGGAAGGGTGCATGAAACACTTGAGCAAAGATCTCAGGGAGGCTGTACTAAGGTATAGAGTCTGAGCTCAAGAAGTACAAGGTTCTTCTCCCCAGTTACAATGTACACCAGGTACTGGAAAACAAGCTATTTGCTTTACAAAGCCTGTGGAAGGATTGGCAACATGGGAATGGAGACACAGCAAAAATAAAAAAGAAAGAAAAAAAGCCCCTTTGGAAGGGGATACTGTAAATGAAGCTATCTTTCCTCCCCTGTAACTTCTTATTAGAAGTATAAGACATGCTGGGAGCGAAGGATACTGATGGCAAGGTTGGTAGGGTGCCGCTCATTCATTCGTCGCACGCTTTTTGCGGTCACTTCATATTCCAGCTCACACTGCCATCCCCTCACAGTAAATGGCGATCTCTGTTACTGTGGAGTTTTGTACCTAGGATGTTTTCTGTAATTCCAAACTACTCTGTGTGCGCGTGAGGGAAACAGGAAGCGGGCAAAAAATAAGAGGTAAAAAGATGTGTACGTATTAATTCATTAAAATACACATTAATTCCTGCAAATAGCATCCAACAAAATTTCTCCAAATAAGATTTTGGATATTGCTGTGCCTGAAGGATCCACAGTCAATTCTATGTAGGTAGTTAAAGTAGTTACAGGCCTCCCTGCCTCTGCTTGAGCAATGCTTCCTGCATTTAGATACTCCTTTGGCATACCTGTATGGTATACTGGTAGACTCCTGCTTTTGGCTGCCAAGGAAATGTCAAAATGCTGGGTGAAAGAACTATTGGAACATAAATTTCAACATCTTGCTGGTTTCGCACTGGAACTGGTAACGTATGAACGCCTCCATCCTACAAAAAGCAACAGCACATGGTTACAAACTACACCATAGCACTTCCTATGAGCAATGTTCAGTCAAGTCATTGACAATGCCTCAGAAGGAAAGGAAAGCAGTTATTAAGGGTCCCTTATGAACAGCTTTTGTGAGCAAACAGTCAGCTCACTGCAGGGATGTGTGCTATTGTACTAAATGAGGAATATTACTACAGAAATGCAGGTGTCCATGCTCACTTAAAGGCAAAGAGCAGTAAGAAATGCACTCTCTCACTACTCCCACATTTTGAGGCACCATCTAGAAAACGAATTTGGTAACTCCACAACAGATTTACTCCTCTCTCATTCCACTCTGCAGCAGGCGAAGAAGAATCTCAGCCTAAAGGAAGCATTCCTCAGCCCATCCTGAAATACTGGCCTTTATCAACTCCACTGCAATTGTAAACCCATAACCCTCCTACACGACATACTGTTTCTTGCTGCAGTTCTCAAGAAAAACTTTCGGAGCTCTCATCAGACCTCATTTCAATTAAGACTACCTCTCTGACACAGAGCAAGTGTTGAATCCTTCCAAGTTCCAAGCAAAAGCAAATCACTTCCACACCACATGTCCTAGTTAGCCATACGTTTAGCAGCCTGCCCAACTAGCAGAAAGTTAATAAATATTAATTTGAAGAAATTTTCAGGCCGATACGTTTGGCAGATTTTCATTCCAGCATTTGACATGACTTACCAAATGACAGAAAACTTTCCAAATGTAACTGAATGCAGAACAAGGCCAGGGTATGACACTGATGATCCTACCACAATAAATTGTAAAATTCACTCAGAGAATGTGAGAAGACCTTTGCACCTGCACAAGGATATGATATGTGCCCACAAAAGGTATCTGCCATGAGAAAAAAAATCAGTGCTGTGCACCACTAGTTTAACAGGTGTCTGCCACACGATCAGTAGCAAAATCCCGCAGTCTTTATTTAAGCAAATCCTCTGTTGACTTAATTGACAGTTTTCCTGAAGCAAGGATTTTAGAATTTGAAACTTAATCTGTTTAAACAGCAATGGCTTATACCCTCGTAATTCTTAGCTTTTCTTTTACTAGGTCTGTCATCTATCAAGTCTCTACTGTGCAAGTACTTTACTGTTAAGCCTACTGGAAACAGCAGAACAGTTTTTGTGAAGACATACCTGATCTACTACTGATGTCAGTGCAGCATCAATAACGGTCTGACCCTTCTTTATTGCTCTCACATAATGATATGATCCATTCAGAGATGACTTCAGGATCTCAAAATACTCTTCAGACAGCTTTGTATTAATTCTGATGTTCTAAAATCATAACATTAAATAAATATCTCCACAGGCAATCTGCATTAATGTTGTACAGACAACCATAACCATATTAGCAGCAAATCAATGAGAAAATCATTTGGTAACAGTTCAAAGAAGCTCATCTGAAACTGAGTAAGAACTTGTAAACAGGGGAGTTTCAGTCCTTGAACAAGGCTATACCTTTCACACACAGCACCAACTCCACAGAAAATAATTACTTTTTAAGATAACGACATCATGTAATTTAACACAGAAGTAGAAATATATATAGCACTGAAAATTCATATTTTAAAATAATTTCTTAATATTGTTATTTTTAAACACAAAATTGGAAGAACATGTGAATATAATGCCACATTTACACGTTTCTTCTGAGATTTGGCTGAAACTCAAGATCTATACCTCAGGAAGCAACGAATTACAAATTAACAATCACAGAAACTCAGTATTCCGAACTGTAATTATCTCATTAAATTATTCTGCTTGCAAATGAGCTATTTCAATATTTTTTGCTGTAGTTGTTAGGGAGTACCATATACTAGGTACCTAATACCTAAAATTTATCTTATTGAACTACCAAAACAATGAATGCTAGCTAATCTTCTAAGCTTTTCCCATAATCAATTGCAAGGAAACAGGCTCATAATACTCTTGAAGATCTTGCTGTCTTACACCTCATTCTGTAAGAATGAGGTAAGATTGCCTCCACAGGTGAAGAAATTGGAGGGGGGATGAAGTACAGCATTAGTACTGCTCCCCACAATTCCAGCCTCCAGTGCACAGCCTCTGCTACACATCAGAAGCACACTTCTTCCAGTTCTTCTACCGCTCTTACACTCTAATGGTCACTTGCACATGAATCACCCAGCACACTTCAATTAAAAAATAATAAAAAGAAAAGCAAGGAAAGGAAAAGGCAAGAAACAACTAGCTTTGAAGTGATAGCTCTCTGTAAATGGCCTTCCAGAGGAGGGCAACAGAAATTATCCGAGAGGTGGAACCTCCCCTGTGCGGACAGGCTGAGAGAGCTGGGGCTGTTCAGCCTGGAGAAGGCTCCAGGGAGACCTGATAGCAGCCTTCCAATATCTACAGGGGGGCTACAAGAAAGAAGGGGACAGACTCTTTAGAGGGTCTGTTGTGATAGGACAAGGGGAAATGGTTTCAAACCGAGATATTCAAACTGAGATTAGGCTGGATATAAGGAAAAAGTTTTTATGATAAGGGTAGTGAAGCACTGGCACAGGTTGCCCAGAGTGGTGGTGGCTGCCCTGTCCCTGGAGACCTCCAAGGTCAGGCTGGACAGGGCTCTGAGCAACCTGAGCCAGCTGTAGGTGTCCCTGTGCACTGCAGGCGAGTGGGACTGGATGGCCTTTAAGGGTCCCTTCCAACGTGGACAATTCTTTGATTCTCTGTAAATAAGAAACTGCTCAGCCAGTTTTAAAGACAGACAGGATTTAGGAGACAGACACTCAGAAGCATGTCAATATTTCACTTACATCAGATAAATACACCTTATTGCTTGATTTATCATACACTTCAATTGTAATTTCATAAAGTCTGCCTGTTTCTAGGACCCATCTGTCACCTGGATGAACTGCAAATCCTACAAAACAGGAAATATTGAACAGCACAGACCAACATCCTCTTTATGTAATGAATACAAACATGAAAATTTTGGTGCCCACACTTTAAAGACGTCCCTTAATTGTTTTCAGTTGTGATTACAGAGATGAAAGAAAATAAATACTAAACCCATTTCACATTGAGTTACTTTTACGAATAAAAGCACTTTTCTAAATAAAGTCACACAAGAAATGAAAGGGTATGTATACACAGAAAAACACCAACAGAAGAACAAAGGCAAATTATATTAAGCAATCAGAAAAATTGTGCCAGTACCAACCTAAATAACCAGGATTTACAACATAGATAGTGCTGTTTGGTAGCCTGGAAACCCCTTGCATGCGAATACCTGAAGTCTCAGTAAAGGAACAGAAAATTTTTGACAAAAGTCAAGTCAAGATCAGCATGTTCCTGGGGTGCCTCATGCCTCTTGAGATACTTAAAGCTAATTCTACACTGACAACAAATGTTACCCCCACTAAAAGACAGTGAGCATTTTAGAGAGATCCCACTGGAGAATATAGCGCTCTAAATACAAAAATTAAAGAAAGTCCCACTGTGTTCCCACACTGATTGAGGAGAACAGACATGACTGCACTGAGCTTTTTCCAGCTTAATTTCTTAGAAAATTTCAAGGCATCAGGCAGCTCTTTTAGGACTGAATTCACAGCAGTGCTGCTCTCCGTGGCCCCATCAGGTGCTCCTGGTTTTCAAGGCTATTGGTACAAATGTGGGTACATTTTTTCTTTCTGTGCTACAAAGCGTGGTAAGCTTTTCTCCTGCCACAAGGATCTGGAAGAAAAAGCATCACCTAGGAAGGATACTTTTGTGCCCAAGTACTAGATTAGTTTGTCCCTGCTGCAATGCAGTTACAACTGACGTTGCCTGGTCCAACCTGGCAACCGGCCAGGACAGATCTCCCTCAGGGCCAAGCACGTTGTTCTGGAGCTGCAGCTCATACTGATCAGACGGCATCATTAATTCTGTACATAAAACAAGACAACATACAAAACAATAAAAGCAAATACGTCAGTGTTTGGATGCTGCTAGTGATTGCTGATTAATTTTTTATTGATGTCTAGTGCATGCATTAAATCAGTATTTTTAATGTCTTGGAGAAACAGCATTTCTGTGATCAACACACGCACCAAAAATGAGCTGTTTGCCTCACTGGCATTTCTTTGAAGTGTGATTTCCAACTAGTATCATCCCACTGCTCAGACCTAACAATCAATTCATTCCCAGCTTCACAAGTGGTAAAGTTACTTTCTACAAGTTAGCAATCATTTCTGCTGCTTCATTCTGCACTGCAAACTGATGACATGCCTAGCAAAATACTTCATACCTAGCTGTTTGGGTTTTGTTGCTTTAAAAGAAGTTATTAACAGCACAGGCTCCTTGTAAACAAGGGATACAATCACAAACTTCCACACCTTTAAGTGTGGAAGCCACTGCTGACCAACACTTGTAGAAGTGGAGCAAATCCATTTGTCAAGAGAACATTCCCTACCGGCAAAATTACTAATCAAGATTCAGTTTAACTAAGAAAGTCAGACATGATTTCCCAGTCAATGTGGAATTAGAGTCACAGCACCAAATCCTGTTGCAAGTTCCCCTCACCTTCGTGTTCTCAGCTAATCTGTAAGTGTAGACCCTGCATAGGTATAATTTTTGTGAGAGAAATTCTAAATGGCTGTGTCATTGTGGTTTAGGAAAACAATGTTAATTACTAACAAAACTATCTAAACCTATTTAAAAATTCACGCCTAACGTTAAATTATAAAAAAAAAAAAAAAAAGAAGAAGAAGAAAAGGGCAAACCTGTGATCTTCCCTTGTCTTATTTTCTGAACTCTGTACTGAATTGATGTTCCTACCAGAAGATAAACGTCATACGCTGGATTCAAAAGGATGTTTTCCAAAATAAGCAATCTGACTTCTGCAGGAGGTACGTGCTATTGATTGAGGGGAAAAAAAAAAAAAAAGCAATTCACATGTTTGTTTGAAACATACCATGCAGCAATAACTTATAACCTATAAATTAAAAGCATTTCTTCCTTTAATTAGCTCTTTATTATCATCATCTCAAGATCTGCAGTGACAGCGAAATGCAGAAGACAGTGAATTGTATACAGATCTGCTCCGTACGTCAAGAAGTTAATGAATCATAGACAAGAAAACTTATTCAAATCTAAGCCCTTAAAAGTGACTGAGTGAATAATTTAACATGAAAGTGCCAAGAGAAAGACACCTGGTGGGGAAATGGGGGAGATTTTTTTTTCTTGTTATAAAAAAGGAAAGAATGCTCCGAGTACTCATAGAAAAGCTGACAATGACTGCTCAGTTATCCTACGGATGAAATTCTGTAACACTGAGTGAGAGAGGAAAGGGCAGGGAAAACCACCTGAAGATGAGCATGAGAAAAGTGAGACATTCATTTCACAAATCAAAAAGACTATGGAAAAAACATGTTCAACAACACAACACAGATGGAATCCAGAGCCCCACCTGAAAAACTGCAGACTGCTATTTGGTTGTTTGTTTTTTTTTAAAAAAAAATTGATGATCTGATGTTAGTAACGTTTTCATTTGTGAAGAACCTGGGGCCCAGTGTCAGAGCAGCACTTCCAACAGAAACCAGGGCTGAACACAAACTGGTAGCCCAACTGCCTTGGTGCTGAGGACCAGGTGTGAGGTGCACAACATACAACATGCTCCAGCGCCTTTCCACAGCTTCTGCTCTGTGTGCCAGGAGAGTGGCAGAGCTCTCCCACCGCACACAGGCACTGGGGATCATCCTTGAGCCCCAGACTGGTACAAGCAGAGTGCTGCCTGACAGGTACCTGCTTGGCCAAAGCCAGCAGTACTGCCGCTTGAACATGCTCTGCTGTCTTCCCAGCATCCACGCTGATACTGCTGTGAAATCCTATCCCACATGGCAGCATGCAGCTGCTTTAGCACCGGTGGGCTGGCTGCACTCGTTCACGGTTTCGAGCACAACTTCCTTTATTGGGTCTTTTCGCTAACTCCTGATTTAGCTCGTTGATGACTTAGAACAATATACCATTTAGAAGCTATGGATCTCAAAAGTATCTATAAACATTAATGAAGCACGTCTTGTACTGCAAATATTCACCATCACTACTCATTTTCAAAAAGCAAAATGGAGACAGAGGAGGAATAATCTGGACATGGTTCAAAAAGAAAAGTGAAATGAAAGTTTTTGGGACACATTCCAGAAACAGCTTTCTTTGACTTCATTCCCTGTTTCCTGTCAGTCTCCCCAGCAACTAAAATGGGGAAACAACTCCCATCTATGCATGTTTCGGTAATGCTCTGCGAGGCTGAAGAAAAACAGGTCTGAATTGGACATCCTTTTGGTTCAGTTTTCTGGAGAAGGCAGAAATACTTGAGACAGACGCACAGCAGAACAGTTACTATTCAGACATCGAAATGTATTTTCCCTACTATAAAACAAGATACCTCCCTAAAACATATTAGTAACTTCATTAAGTAATCTGTACCAAATTCATTGCTCTATTGCATAAGGAATACAAGAGACTACTGTATAAGTTCTACTGCTGTTGTTTGAGGGATATTCACTGAGAACATGCAGCCTGGCAGCAGTGACAGATTTAAATGAACTACTGACTACAAGCAGAAAGCCACAAATGCAGTAGTATCATTTCAACTGCACTTACAGCATTAGCTCAGAAGTAACCAACCAAGTTACAAACGTTCAATAAGAAGTAGCAGTAATGAGTTAGCCTCTAATATTGTATAATTTTAGAGTAAGTATTTTCAGCCAAATTATTTACCAAGGACAGAACTTCCACAGAAATGCAGTTCTTAACATGTTCTACCATTACTACCATGTTAGCAGCATTACATAGATTTAGAGTATTTTCACAGAACAACTTTTACAGGTATGGGGTTAGGTAATTCTGGTTTAAGCAATAATATTAAGCACAACCTGTAACAACACAGAAGTGCAAAACCAGACTTCAGATATGAGAAGAACTTCAGAAATAAAACCACCACATTTTATACAAATTTTTTTTAAGGCTGATAATAGCAAAATGCCTGTTTGAATTTGCAAGCAATTGAGATGGTTTTATGTGTTATTGCTGTTTAAAAAAAAAAAAAAAAAAGCAGCTCTGTTACCAGAGTTAAATGAAAAACTCAAGTCACCTTTAGCTACAAAGAAAGAAACAGCATGGCTCTATGTAACAGCTGGGAAACCTGCCAATACTGCAGTTTAGCACTCCTGTAGCATTGATATTTTGATCCCAAAGCCTCCTCTTGGAAACCAAGATCTAACAAGGCAGAATTAAATACTAACCAAGTATTTGTATGATGCTTACTTCAAGCACAACAGGAAATAAATGTACATCCAAGATAGCAATCCTTGTTCTAGTTACTTATTGAAAAAAAATAAAAAGAGTTCTAGTTAAAAAATTAAACAAACAAAAAGACCTAAAGAGCAAATGCACTACCCAGCATGATTCTCATTACATATGTAATATGAATGACTGTGGGGAGTAATAAAACCTCACAGCAGTATCTGAAGCGTGCTCCTCTGCCACAGGGCCTCTGTCCGAGGCAGGTTTAGAAACAGTCTCTGGCACATGCACCATCCTGGGTAAGACGGCTGCAGCAAGGTGACAGCATCAAACTCCAGCCCTTTCCACAGAGAACAGTCAATCCAACAAGACTGAGATGCAGCACCGATATCCACGATGGCAACTGATGTCATTAGAAACAATACAGCAGGGCAAACTTAGAGTGCTCCTGTAACACTGGACTGAACGACTAAGTTAAAAAACAAAAACAAACAAAAAAAAACAGAATGATGCATGCAAGCTTCTTACCTTATAGACGCTTTCCTGTATTCTTGCCTTTAATTTAGAACTCCCTGTTTTCATTCCAGACACCAAAATGGTATCTCCCTGCTTGGCAACTTTTTCCATCTCTGATATGTAAGAGGGTGGAATATAAGTGGATTCTAAAAACTTGAGTATACTGAAAGGCAAAAAGCGAGCAGAAAAATTAACCAACCTTTGTACATCCAGACAGAAACCTTACCACCATCTATTTGCAGCTATTTCCATGTTCTAAGCAAATTTAAGATGTCTGCCTGGATAAGATATCCAAATTTTACTTATTCTTGAACATATTTGCAGCTAATTTGTGTGACTGATAAAAGTTTGTTTGAAGCTTGTTTGCAAGCTTTCAAAAGATATCAGAAGACTGCACATGTTGTCTGTAATGATCCCTCCAGTTTTTACAGTAGGTATAGACTGCAAAAACTCTCTAGATTATTGTGGAACAGCAGGTGTGAAAGACCCACAGCTTAAGTTTAGAAAAACAAACCAGAACAGAACCTGGACTTACATGAAGAAGCTTGGGAGTATTTAATAAATGACTATTGCAAAAAAAAAAAAAAATCAACTACTCTCTTAGAGAGCTGATTTCCCCACATGATAGTCAAATAGCACATAAATAAAGCCAGGTTCTTCCAAAGAAGATACAGTTCCCCACATTACTACATGTCCCTCAATCTTCCTATGTTTCACTGGAACCTATTTTTGAAGTAACCGAAGCCTCTGCTGTATGAGTTTGGATCTATTTAACCCTACAAGCTCACTGTATGCTAGGGAAGTTCTGATTAATGCTTTACTTCAGAAGAGTCTGTAAACTGTTTTGTGAGAAAAATCTGTATGTTTCCTGTGTTTGCAGCATGGTCAAATTCAATGGCATCTGGGAGGCATTTTTGCCAACAATGTTCATGTGGCACAAAGTCAAAATTCACCGTAGCATTTAAGACAATACTGATAGACATAAGGATCCCAGTGTGTTGACTGTTTTACTTCCGATGTGTTGGTGTCAGTGTAAAGACAAAACTCTCAAGGTACAAGTCGAAAAATATACCAAACAAGATAATGTTAAGTAGACTTCAAGTTAGTTTAAGAAGGATGAAAACTGAAATTTCTGTTTGGAGTCATTTTAGTTCCATCCATACTTTAACATGAAGACTAGAACAAGAAAATCCACACCATAGAATCACAGAATGGCTTGGGTTGGAAGGGACCTCAGAGATCATCTAGTTCCAACCCCCCTGCCATGGACAGGGCTGCCAGCCACTAGCTCACTGGATCAAACTGCCCAGGAACCCATCCAGCCTGGCCTTGAACACAGCCAGGGATGGGGCAGCCACAGCTTCTCTGGGCAGCCTGTGCCAGCGCCTCACCACTCTCTCAGGGAAGAATTTATTCCTGATGTCCAACCTAAACCTCCCCTCTTTCAGTTTTAGCCCATTCCCCCTTGTCCTACCATTATCGACCTGTGTGAACAGTTGGTCCCCCTCCTGCCTGTAAGCTCCTTTCAAGTATTGGAAGGCCGCAATGAGGTCTCCCCGGAGCCTTCTCTTTTCCAAGCTAAACAATCCCAACTCCCTCAACCTTTCCTCACAGGAGAGGTGCTCCAGCCCTCTGATCATTTTGGTGGCCCTCCTCTGGACCCG
>VXAV01004759.1:46283-59399 GCA_013399715.1 Alectura lathami
CCTCTGGTCGGTCTGTCCAAGACCTGAACCAGAAAGTTATCGTCAATGGGCTCCAGCAGCCTCCTGGATCGCTTGCAGCTTGCTGTGTTGTTGTCCCAGCAGATATCTGGGTGGTTGAAATCCCCCATGAGGATGAGAGCCAGTGCCTGCAACACCTCCTGCAGCTGAAGCAAGAAGGCCTCATCCACAAAGGCCCCCTTGGGGCCTGTAGTAGACCCCAACCACCAGCTGCCTTTTATTGGTCCCACCCTTAATTTTCACCCACAGGCTCTCAACCAGTTCCTGACTGTCACTCAGGGGCAGCTCCTCACAGTCTATGCACTTCCTAACATAGAGGGCAACTCCCCCACCCCTCCTACCTTGCCTATCCCTTCTAAAAAGCTTATAGCCCTCCATGGTGGTATTCCAGTAATGGGAATCATCCCACCACGTTTCTGTGAGAGCAACAAGATCGTAGTTTGCCAAGTGCACCAGAGCTTCCATCTTCTCCTGCTTATTTCCCATGCTGCGTGCATTCGTATAGAGGCACTTCAGCTGGGCTATCGGTTTCCCCTCAGACCCTGGCACACCCCTCCCAATGGCAGTCCACACTCTGAATAAAAAGACAAAAAACAAAATAAAGGCAAGAGATGATCTGGCAAGAAATGCGTAACAAAGAAAATCATAGTTTGAATTCTATTTCTACTCCTGCCACAGATGAGCTCTCTGACTTCTGAGCAAAAACTCCACCTCCATTAAACAGAGGGAACAGTACTTCCCTATTATACAAGAGCACTGGAAAACACAACTCATTATTGAGTTGAAGAATACTTTCAAGGTCTTTGGATAGCAGTTTCAAAAAAAAAAAAAAAAAAAAAAAAAAAAAACCACCAAAAAAACCCTTCTAAACTTCGCTCAATTTATTTTTTTTGCCAGTGCTGGTAATGGACCAAGCACCATGGCTTAGTTATCAAGCAACTGTTTTCCATTCATTTTTTTGCCAGATGGAACTCAGTTATTTCATCTGGCCTCATGTGCTGTACTTAGCTTGCAAGTGCCACTGGGCCCATCTTGATTCAAAGGTTTGCTACTTCAAAGCTATTTCACACCTGATCTGGGTGTTGACTGAAACCTGAAGCTCCTGGAGTTGAGAGTGCCCTTTCTGGAATGTGAGTCCCTTCCTGCATTTTTCTTCCTTCGCAGAACACATTCTCTAGTCACTGGATTAGAGCTCATTAACACTGTAAGCTTTTAAATTAAACATTGATAAGAGTGCCCAGGCTGTTGAGTAGGCACTTCAACAAACAACATCCACACACACACACACACACACACCAACCAACACATAAGCATTATCTTAGGTGCCAGCCTGGCCAACTGCCTGGATGTGGGGGAAATACTTAGACACAAACTTAAAGGACAGGAAATTTAGGTATTTATTTATTTATTGAGGACAACATAAGTCAACTTACCGCAATGCATTGTGGGAATCTGAGAAGCCATCAGCCTCTGTGTCTTTAACTATTGTCCAGTCAAAGACTAACCCTGCCAACGTGCTGAAAGTGTTTCCTATGAACCAAACAATGAGATTAAAATAAGTAACTTCCATAGAGTCTTCCTGGAAGAAAACCTTTTTTCCCCTAGGAGTTCTATCTTATCCTAAGAGGAATACTATCAGTATTTAACTACAAAATTCATAATATATTTTGCTTTACTGAGCTGTGCAAACTCAAGATCATTCTGTTACCCAACTTGTTTGCAGTGCAATATACCACTTCATGTTTTTCACAAAACCTACTAGGACAGGGGCTGAACAGTGGAGATTTGCTGGAGACCTAAGATATCCTTGGCACCAGCCATCTCCTTGACCACAAAGACGCTGCTATTTCTTGGATACTAGCAGGACACACACACAAAAAAAAAAAAAAAAGAACAACTAAATCTTTCATTTTGAAACATGTGGATCTGAGATACCTTTTGGGGAACATGAGATCACAGCACTGATGAACTGCACTTTCCTCGTATACTGTTGCGCTTCTGAACACAACTATTATTGACCCATGAGAGACAAGTCTCTACTGAACTCAAACTGAGCACCTTTTTTCTTCAAAATTGAACCACAAGAATGAGAAATAGTAAATGTTAAAAAGGAGCAAAAAGGAATAAACTGACTGAAAGCAAAGATTTTCCATGATTACAATTAAGCATAACGAGCTGCTAATCTGAAAGATTTTATAATCTTCAGCATGGGTCTTGCTCTGAGTTGCTGTGTCCACTAAGACAAGTAAGCCCCAGCATTTACTATATTTTAAAATACATTTTCAATTGCGTTCCTCCCTCTGACGTTCATATTTACATGAAAGTACAAAAGCAAATTTATTCTCAAATTCCTATCCTATGATGACATCTTGAAGCCACAAAAAGATTTTAAGACAGGATTCTACAACTTCCAGCCTATGTTGGCTTTCCCGTTTTTATGCAACTTATTACAGATAGCTTCAAATCCCGACAGGATTTTAAATAAAAAAAACTCCAAATGTACATGGTAAGATAATACAAGTGATCAGCATGCGGTTATTTAACACGCAATCAAGTCCACCTTTTCTAAGGATGCATGCATTAGCTTTGCAAAGCTGTATTGCTCTCTTTTTCTTACTCTGAGTGAAAATAAGAGGGCCAGTGGAAAAATGCACGCCACTGTCCAAGATGCCCAAAGTTCTCCCAAGTGCAAACCTCCAAGTTTTTTGGATCAAAAGGAACTGATGTCCAAAGCTTTTGAGTGTAATTCAATCCCTAAACCGCGATGTTGTCCTAAAGCTTGTAACAAATACTTTGTTTCAGTCACTCAAATTGAAGGTTCAAAGTGGGCTTTAATCTACTGCTCACCCCCTTCAAACTCTAACTTGGATGGCTTCCAAGGCAAATTTGTTCATCAGGCATGCTTGGGATGTTGTAGAAACACAATCAAATGTAACCAAGGGTGTAACCAAGATCTGATGTTACATATAGTATAGGAAAACAAAATTACTTTTCATTATTAACATATTGCCATATATAACCTGGCATTCTTGGTTTTTACAAATAAACAAATAGATGATGGGCTCATTAACTACCAGTTCAAGCTTTCAGAGATGCTAAACTTATCGTTTCCTTTCCACTAGCTGTCCTAAAAATCATTTAGTTTGTGTGAGTGTTCATGTGTTCATAAAACTAGACTGTTGTAACAAAGCATTTTTTTTGTGGAGCACCATAGCTCGTTCTTATACAACAGACTGCATGAAAAGTAGAAGTTTTATGTTGCTACTAAATACGGATTTAGTCCATGTGCACTGACTTTTATGAGCCTCAACCATACCTTGCAATAATGAGTGCTTCTATAATAAGAGATCTTAATCCAACCAGTTGGTGGTTGGTCCTTACCATCATCTCTGAATGCCCTGTTATATGCCTGCTTAGACTCAAAATGTCCCGTCATAAAATACTTTCGATTATCTCAGCTCAAAAGGAAAAACGAAAACGGAAAAAAAATCAAATAAAATTGACAACTTAATATTCCTCAACCTAGTCAAATCTGGATGTGGCATTTCAACAGAACAAGTGTTATGGCTTTTACATTATATCCTTACTCCTGACCTGGAGGTACAACTGCTAAGAGCTGGCTCTCAGTACCAGCTTGAATTGCCCTGGGCAAATAAGGAAAAAAGGCAAGCAGAATATACTGGAAATCAAGCGGCATTTAATTTTCCTATTCAGGTAGTTGAGTAGGTAGGTTTTACACCTAAACAAAGTCAATAGATCATTCAATGCATTATCCGGAAAATTCCCTTTCAGTTTCTCAGCTTGGCTTTTGACATTCAATTGTGCACATATCAGACAATGACGAGTTCCAGTACTAGTAAATTGCCTACCTTCTGAATCCAAAGCTTGAATTTTTAGCTCCAGAGGTGAATCTTCAAGATAGAGTTCTCTTGTTGTGGACACAATTTGGATACCATGAATGGTATCAACTATAGCATCACAACGAAGAACTTGTCCAGTCACTTGAAGAGACATAAAGAGCACGTGAAATCAGTAGCACTGGATGTGCTCATCATCTAAACAATAACACTAACAAGACAAAACACACTTCAAATTCCAGCTGATGATGCAAGACGTTGACATTGAAGGAAGTGAAATAAGGTTACGACCTTGACTAAGAAACTCTTGGTCAAATGGTCATTGTGGTTAAACAAGCAAGAGAAGCAGTTCCCTTTCTCATAGTTCCCTTCCTCATTAAACTTTAGTTCAAATCTTAAAAATTTTTGATTTCCAACTACTCTAACAGTAACAGACATTTTCTCTGAGTGTATATTAAGTTTGTACAGTACTGCTGTCAGACACGGCTCACGTCCTACAGAACTTAATGACTGCTACCCAGAGACCATAAAATCCTTTATCATTCTGATTTAGTCTCTGCAAGACATTTACTCAACCATCTGTTTTTGCATATCTGTCATTGTAAAAACTAACCAGGTATATTGTATGACAGACACATAGGGAATTTCCAAACTTATAAAAGGCCAAACTATTTTCAACCACCACATCTTTTTTTTCCCTCTTTTTTTTTTTAAATTAGCTTACAGAAGTTAGAACTTACTTATATCCTCAGCAAAGATGATGCTCGTCAGACGCGTGGGCTGCGAGGACCGTGCCTGCACAACAGCCTTCTGCGAACACTGGCGCTCACCCTGATCTGCCGGCTCTATGCTTGCGACCTCTGGCCTGGTGGAGGACCTACAGGATCAGGGAGCTGCATTAGCAGGATTTAAATTACGGCTAGAGAGAAATCAAAGGGCTAGTCTAAATGCCACCAAAACACTTTGCATTAGATGTGCTGCGTGGTAAGGATTTGACAAGCAAACACACCCGTACAGTACTGAAGTAGATGGTAGGGTAGTTTTAGCTAACAGTCCTACGAAAAATGCTACTACTTGTCATTGACAACTTTGAAATGTTTGAGGGGAGCTTCTGAAAAATAATAAAAAAAAAAAAAATAAAAGGAAGTCAATTTTAGGTCAAAATTCCTACCTATTGCTTCCTGCTGTGACTTGTATGGTGTTTCTAAAGAGAGCTCCTCCAAAGCCGCTTAAAACTGAGTTTGAGAGCAACAGCAGAGAGCTGAGGCCTGAAAGCAGCGTGCTCAAAGCAAGCGGCCTCCTGGAGCAGGCTGTGCCTCCCGCAGGCAGCCTGGAACAGCCATCGCTGCTGGCCCAGGGATCCTGGCTCAAAGCTCTGGCACAAGGGTCCTTTGAAGAATTAAAGCAATGAAAGAAAGCACTGAGGACAAAGCCACTTAGGAAATGCTTCTGGCAGCTGATGACAACAGTTCTGATGAAGCCATTGTGCTGTCTGACAAATGTGATCCAGACCATTTACTAGATTCCCAGCTGGAGAAGATGGTGAAGCTGCTCAGATTCGGACTTCGCTTTGGAAGGAGGTTCCAAACCACCTTGCTGTTATCCATGGGAAATATCTTTTAAACCAGCAAGGGGCTGGAGGGGAGCTGCAAACCAACAGCAACACCGTGCATGCCCTTCTCCGCAGAAACTGGTTTCACCCACCCTTATTACTGCATGACCAACCAAACCAGAAGAGAGAAGACAGCTTCTTGATGACTAAGAATGTACCCACTTCAAGAAATAAGATACCACAACATGCCCAGTTTAATTAGAGATAACAGTTACAGTCCAGGTGAACGCTGACCACTTTGGCTGTAATCACTGGAGTAAGGTCGAAAACTGGGTTTGCATATGTAAGTAACAAGCAGCACAATGTGGGAGACAAGCCCAGCTGTGAAGACAATGCACCCGTCCACCTACTGGGCACCTACTGGGATCGGAGCAGTCATAAGACAGGAACGTTGCATTTCTTCCAGAATTCACAGGAAACAAAACCAAAGTTGCGCCACCTGTCTGGTTCCCTGCATACGGGTGTGGACTTTATCCCACCATACCCATCCAGGCAGCAAGGCCCCACAGGCTTGTCATCCAAGGGCACAGAAGCCCAGTCAGGACATTTTAATGATGTGTGCCAGTGGCTGCATGCAGGTTCATTAGACACTGCACAGCATTATAATGTTTTTATCTTGGGCAAGATCCATTAATTCAATGAACTATTAATTCATAATATTGGTGTGCTTCCAACAATGGTTTGCTTACAGAAGGATTCTAAAGATTTTCAACAACAGCAGCAGTTGCTAACCCAGAATTTTCAAAATATTTAATCTGATCAAGGAAATCAGTAAGCAATGGACAACTTAAACCCAATTAAAAGTTTAAACCTCAGAACTGTTTGTTAGATTCTAGACACCTAAGCAATGCACACAAATACGAACATACCTTTACACTAGGTTTACACCAGTTCTAAAATAATGGTTTATTTTCTGGATTATTAGTACATCTAAATTTGGTACACAGCCATTTATTTAAGAATGACAAGTTATTTTCCTGTTACTCTGTAGCTTGCTGGGCAATCATGAAACAGTTTCCCAACATTTAGCAAGTTTCTTTAAACAACCTCAGTATTCACAAACACCCAAGCTTTTTTTCTGCAGGCTTTTTAAGCTGAGCATGCAGATCGGAATTAACAAGCATGCAGGCATTTTTCAGTAAGCATAGATGTATGGAATTGACTTTCATTACTTAGTTCTTCCCATTGTTCAATATTCTCCGCCATGAGATTTTTTGATTATTTGGATATTTTGCTTTTTTACAGTCTGAAATTGATCGTTGCAACACAGGAGGGGTTTCACTCTGTTTTGTATTTGTTCCTTAAATATAGCACTACGTAACGTAGCACATAACCACCACAGTTAGCACTAATAGCAGTGTTGTAAAACTAAATTGAACTGCAGCATATTTTTCAGATTAGAAAAAGGCAGAAATGAAGAAGCTAAAAGTTTTTATTAAATTTTAGCTGTAAACTTAGATACACTCTACAATTATAAAGAAACTTCTAAGCTTCTGCAGCTGGGTATTTATTAACTCTGAGTTAACACTGAAGTGATTAGATATTCTTTGGACTCTACCTGTTACAGGCAGAATATCAGCTGATTCTAGTTTTTTAAATACAAATACATTTTTAAATTTATTATCAGTAGGATGTCTGCTTATCTTAAGCAATTACTTGAGCCGGGTAGGTGACGCACAGCCTGCTGCAATTTCTGTTGTAAAACTATCTGCATGATGTTCGGCTGTTGGGTTTGGGATTTTTTTGGTTTTGTGGAGGGGTTTTTTTTTTTGTTTCTTTTCTTTTTTTTCTTTTTTTTTTTAAAGCATCATAACCAGAAAATATTTGATGACCCCTCAATATCATTTGGCAACATCAAAAAAACATGTTCAGTTTTCAGATATGTCTGAAACACGGTCAAGCAGAGAAAGGACGGGGCACTAATGACACAGGCTGCACAATGGCATTACTCTGCTGTGATACACAAGGGTATCGCTACCATGTCCTAGGCAGACAGGAAACTTCTGCTTTAAAATGCCACCAAAGAGTGCAAATTATATCACCTTCCACTTCGAGCAGGTCTTCAGCAGTGTGTGACATCCAAAGTTAGGCTTGCCAGAGATCAAAATTAGATCCTGAGAAGCAAGCACTGGGAAGCATTTCTGGCACTAGCTCTCAGTCCTATCAGCGCCTAGAAGAAAGAGCAGGGCAGAGGAGGAGGCAACAGGAAGAAGAGCGAGGTGGAGGGGAAAAAAAAAGCTAAGAGAAGCCCCAGTACGTACTTCCCTATGCATAAAATCCTACTTGCAGAGAAGTTGATGGAACTTGTAAAAAAGACAGCCAGCCCTCTTGCTCATTTCCATTTCATTCATAAGATTTTCTCCCTTGGACACAGAACTGTGTGCCAAGATTGTATCTACAGACCTACCCAGCCCCATTCCTGTATTTTTATTTACTGTTCTGTGATATCACATACGAATACTTCAAGAATTATATTAAATCTCCTTATCAGCTGGTTTAAAGATCAGGCAAATATTATTTCCCAAAGTCTAGCAAAGTCTACTAATTTTTATTGCTTCAGCATATCACATGGCTTTGCAGCTCTTTGGATGAAATGCAACTGTCTAAATGAGCAAAAATCCACCTTTGTGGAGATGCAGCTGAGCTGTTAGTTCATCAGATATCTCAGAATTTGTATCAGGTATGCAGGTATAACCAGAGAGAAACTGTACAGTAAAGGTTTTCAAGAGCTGGATAGGACTGGACTGACCAATACGGTAGGTGCCTTACTTCCAGCCACTCCTGGGACTAACACTGCTGGCACATAAAAATGAACACACAAGCCAGGCAACTGTAGCTGTATGATAAAAAGTAGATTCCCAGAGAACTGAGGATATGGGAACTGAATCCTCTCCAAAGAAAACACAGAGGGAGGCTGGCAGAGCTCTCTCGAATCTTAAGGATTTTTTGCTACTGAGTGGGAGATTATCTCTACCGTTCACTCACTCCTCTCCTAGGATGTCTCGCATTGTACTGGGAAAACAAAAAGTAGCAAAAATCCTCCATCCAGTTCTGCTTTAAAAGCAAACAGAAACATTGCATGCCACAAAATTTTGCTCATGAGATTTCATAATGGTGATCAGTTGACAAGCCCATTAACTTCAAAGGAAGCAGAGTTAAGCCAGTGGTGACTGCTGTCACAATCCAGTGCATACTTGGTCAAAGCAACAGGTGGCTGAAAGCTCTTCCCTGGAAGTGCCTGTCTTTGTTCCTTGTCTAGCTGTGTGAGGAGAAACTGCACACTGCGCTCTGCTAGACAGCTTGGTGTTTTTAAAACACAAACATGCCGTAAATAAAGGCTGATCTACACAAGTTGTTCTGATATTAGCTTAGCCTGGTTTCACATTAGAAAATAAACTAGAAAATGACAGTTTAATTCCAAAATACAGATGTCACCTTTTGTATTATCATAGAATTATTTTAGATTACATGTAGACACCCTTTAGGCTTAGATGACTACAGTGAAACCCACACCAGATGAGAGCAGAACTCAGAGCATTTCACAGGTGTCCAGCAGTGAAGACTGCCAAACTAATGACACCAGGCCCTGCTCTCCCTGTCCTCCATCCCAGGCAGGATATGCTCAGAATCAGAAGTTTCTTCAAGAGTAAATCTGCAATGCAGGCTGACACATTTGCTAAAAGAAAAGCACAACTATTTCTTGTGGCTCGTCAGCTCTGGCAGCACATCTCTGCCAGGCATGCCGCCCGCGCTGCTTCCAAGCCAACAGACTCCGGTGGTGCAGACGGAGCCACGGCAGCACAGCCTGACTCTGCACCCTGCAAGGATACCTCAGCCTCATTCCAAGCTGCTTCTGTACCCAGAGGAGCTTGGAGCTGGGCTGAAAAGTGCCCATTGCATTGCAGGCACCTCCTAGAGGAGAGAGAGCACTTTGCCACCTGCTACTGTGGCCGTGAAAGTGGGGAACCAAAGAAAGGGTTAAGGACAGCAAAGAAAGGGTTAAGGTGGTAGCAATTGCCATTGAATGAGTCATTTCCTAGCTTGAAAACGACAACCAGTATCTCACATTAGGCATGTTTCAGTCAGAACCTAAGACAGGGCTTTTCAGGCCTCTGGTAACACAGGTATCCAGGAAACAACAACACTGATAAAAGAGCAGAGTATCAGATTAGATTGTAAGCCTCAAACCGAGTTACAGGCCTTGGTCAGCACCCTGCTGTATTATTTTAGAACAGTGTAAGCCATCAGATATATCCTAAGGAGCGATAAGGCCAATTTACAAACCAATATCAGAAGCACAAGATAAGGAAGTAGAGATGAGCTTCGCCGGCCAACTACTGCAACAGCGGCACTGCAGGCAGGCTTTGGTTTCTCTGGAAGCACCGTACATCTCAGCCCAAGCCCCCGCCGCATCTGCCTCCAGCGCCCCGCCACAGGGACAGTCGGCTTCAGTTTCGTCAGCAGCAGCCTCAGCAGCACATGTGAAACCTTTCATTCCAGGGAAACAAACGCTCCTTCGCCACATTTGCAACAGACATCACACAGCCGCCATCACCTTTGAACAGCTCTATCTTTTCCGTAAGGAAACCGACTTCGGCGGCCCCAGTTCATCCTGTTCTATTTCTCAAAGCTAACTCCTGCAGCTCAGTGTCCCACCGACCCTCACCATGTACCTCAGTTCAAAGACACAAAATAATACCAATACAAACATCTACAGCACCAAAATGTGCTGAGATAATTTCTGCTAGAAATACCCTGCCATGCTCTATACCTTGGGGAAAAACGCTTTTGTTTTCCTTTTTGTTTTTCTCCCCAGTTGCTACCATGGTGAAGCAGATTCCAAGGAGAGAATTCCGCTTCTCAACGCTTCCCTTCTACCAGGTGTACTTTCTGGATCAAGGTAATAAATGAAGATGTAGTTTAAGTGTTGAATATATCTGCACAGGCTGTTTCATCACAGAAGAAAGTACCATGTACAACATTCACAGATGGGAAAAGTTTATTTTTGAAAATAAAGCTTCTACCAACATAAAGGCAACCCAAATCCTGAAAGCACAAGCATCTTGAAAAATTCAGAAAACATTTTAAAGCCATGCCTGTGTCTTTATCAATGCTCCCAAACTTCTGGAATCACAATAAAATTTGACCTTTTCCTTTTGAATCTGTGGGATTTTCAGGCACAACCATGATCATTTTGAAAATTTCCTGCTTTCAGAGGCAAACTTGGAAAGACAAGCCCCAAAGGGAAGCTGGAAAGAAATCAAGTCACAACATGTCATAGGCTGATTTTTCAAGAAATTGGGCATGAATTCTGAATGCTCGGGATGGCTGAGGCAGTTCTTCAAATACTCAAAGGACAACTTCAGAAGACAGATGACGAGAAGAGCTTTCATATGCTACCTCCTACCCCACAGTCACCCGCATTAGACAACCTCAGTCCCTTCTTCAGGCACAAACAGCCCAAGCCTTGGCATTTCCGCTCTGAATTCCTGCCTTCACGCCTGCAAACCTACCCCTCCTTTTACAGATTCAGTCACTACTTCTGAGCTCAATGTAACTGGTTCTTCTGAACTCCTTCGGTTTAACGGCCTCCTTCCAGTAACAGTGACTACCAACAGCTTTTTCAAGAAAGTAAAGGAAACTTGTCAGCAAGTCAATATAGACTTTCCCCTCCAAATTACACTTCTTCCTAATACCCTACAGCTCAAGGCCTGCAAGGGCAAGGTCGTAGAGAGAACAAAAGCTGCAGATGCAGTCTAGCAGACACGCTCACAGCACCATGACGAGCATCACTGCTTCTGCTCAGTCCCCCACACACAGCTACTGCTTCCTTCTGACGGTTTTGCAAGCACATGTTGGGTTTTACCACCCACATCCTGCCAGTCCCTGCAAAGCAGAAGTGAACACATACACTTTTACAACCCTGTTATAGAAAATGATGGCACTTTTGGTGAAGTTGGTATAGTTTCCTTAATTCTCAACCAAAATTCATTCCCAGCGAGGGAGAGGATGAGAAAGCATGTTGCAGCCCATCTGCACAAGGGTCACGGCCCATAGCTGGTAAACTGCACCAGAAGGGCCGACAGATCACCCCATTAGAGAAAAAGGTGTGGACGAATCTGGCATTTCCCTAGAGTACAATCTTACCTCTCAGTGAGATTTACAGATACTTATGTACTTCTGACAGCCAGTGTCTGGCATGTGCAGGAAGGGCTGTAGCTAGCCCAGCATCACCCAGCAGGTCACTGGCAAAACAGAGACGACTGTCTACACCTCCCAGCTAGCATTTTGATGAGTTGCCTTTTACCTTCCTAGAATGTGCTTCACCAGATGCAGCAAATCCTTTAAAGGACTCAGTTACCTTTAGAGACGACGGAAAGAAAAAACCCCATACTTTGTGACTAAAATGGTCCATATAATCGAATTACACCACCACATGTAGCTGTATCTGCTAACTTGCTCCCAGTCAACTTCTGGTGCTCCTGGATGTGCCTGTCCTCCAACATGTAAGTTATCACGGATCTACACCTTGTAACTAGCTCAGGGATGTCAAGTGCAGTACCACCAAATAAACTGACACAGAGAAAAAAACACAGCCCTAGAAAATATATTTTAATAACTATCAGCAACAAAACAACAACTGCAAACTGCTGCTAGCATCTGTCTGGCACATACAAAGCAACATCCTGAACACATCCAGGCTCAGAGCTTTTTCAGGTGGATACTTCCTGCTCATTACTCATTTAATTACAATTCTGGCACATTATACAAGGATAAAGAGTTGATAACGCTTATTTAACACCAAGGCCGTGACACAGTTTCTAAATCTGCACATGCTGAGCTATTTTCCTTTAGCCCCTGGGGCTCAACACAGCCCAGATTCGCCCCCCACGAGCCCACCTGCAGCAGCCCTGCCTGCAGCCTCCCAGCCAGGAGCACCCCGCTACACCTCTCACACTCAGCACCGAGGCCTCCAAAACCCATAACGTGAACCTTTGAAAACCCAACCTCAGCGTCCCCAAGTGACGTGCCTCGTGTGTTGCCTATACTCATCCCTGCACAGAGAGGCTTTCCTCTTCACTTTAGCTATGCGCTGCAACTCAGTCCCTCCTTCTGTACCTTCGTGGCCAAACTCAAACCCGCCATCAGTCTTCCAACAAACAAAGCGAGGAAGGGGCACGTCTACATGGTGACATGAGCACGCAGCGTGGGTGGCACCCCACACCCGTGGGGCCACATGGTGAGCGTGCGGGGGGCACGTGGGGCAGGAACACTGACGTGTGGGGGCACCTCTGGGGCGGCAGGGCAGGCGCCTGGGCTATGTGAGGAGGCAGCGCAGGTGCACGTGGGGCGTGAGGCGCACGCGGGGCACCCAGCCATGGCGGGAACCTTCCTCAGGGCCTCCTCAGCCCCGCTCTCCACGCACAGAGCCCCTCTCCAGCGGGTGTTCGCACGCGTTACGAACAGCCGCGGTTTGCAGGCAGCTGCCCAGCCTCTCCCTCGGGGACTCTGCACGGAGGGCGGGCGCTCCGCCTAGCAGCGCCGGAGTAACGTGAGACCCGCATGGCCGCGGGAGGCCTGGCACCGGCAGCCGCCGGCTCCCTCGGGGGCACGGCGCGGGGCCGAGCG